>JASDQU010249632.1:0-16413 GCA_032191745.1 Picea mariana | reverse complement strand
AGAATATGCAGATGGATTCTACTATTTCAGGAATATGATTTTTAGATTGTGGTTAAGTCAGGAAGAATGAACAAAGGTCCCGACCACTTTTCAAGGTTGGAACATGGAGAAGAGCCTACTAGTTTGGAAGATACACTACTAGATGCACAGTTGTTGTCCATTAGAAATATTGATGATCACTTCGCAGAGATAGTCCAGTTACTGTCAATAAGAATGGAATCGAGTGAATATACAATCACCCAAAAGAAATAGTTGGTAGTGCGCGCTGCAGACTTTTCACTTATAGTTGGACAACTATACAAGATGGGGCCTAATGAGATATTGAGAAGGTGTGTTATGGAGACAGAGCGATCGTTGATCCTATTAGAATCTCATGAAGGCATCACAGGAGGACACTACATAGGGAAAGAAATAGCGCAAAAGGTTCTTAGAGCTGGCCTTTGGTGGCCTACCTTACACAAAGATGCTAAGGACTATTACAGAGCCTGTGATGTATGCCAAAGAGCTAGAAAACTGTCCAGAAGAGATGAAATTCCTTTAGTACCACAACTGACCCTACAAGAATTTGAGAAATGGGGCATTGATTTTTTGGGACCTATAAACCCACCAGGGAAGCACACAGGAGAGAGATACATAATCATTATGACAGAGTACTTGACCAAATGGGCCGAAGCAAGAGCAGTTAAAGACTGTAGTGCAACTACAGCTGTGCGATTCATATTTTATGACATCATAACCAGGTTTGGATGCCCAAATATCCTTATGAGCGATCAAGGCACACATTTCATCAATAATACCATTGAATCCTTGATTGAGGAATTTGCAGTCCATCATTAGAAGAGCACACCCTACCATCTACAAGCGAATGGGACAGTTGAAGCATTCAACAAGATTTTGGATACAACACTAACGAAGATTTGCAGTGTGAACAAGGATGATTGGGATTTAAGAGTACCAGCAGTACTATGGGCCTATAGAACCACTTGCAAGAAGCTAACAATGTAGACCCCCTTTAAGTTGGTTTATGGTCTCGAAGCAGTTGTCCCGATGGAATATTTGGTCCCAAGATTAAGAACCACAACCTTTATAGATATGGATGACACTGGTGTTGTTCAAGAGAGGCTCGCACAGTTGGTCGAACTAGAAGAAGACAAATTTATTGTCGGATATCATCAGCAAGTACAGAAGGAAAGAGAAAAGGCCTACCATGACAGACACATCAAGAAGAAGGCATTTAAGCAAGGCGATTTGGTTTTGGTATATGACAGTAAGTTCATTAATCATCTAGGAAAATTTAGAACACATTGGCTTGGCCCATATGAGGTTGTCTATGTCACAGAAGGAGGAGCTACGTAGTTGAAGACCTTGAATGGAGAATTGAAGGAAGGATTGGTGAACGGGAGCCAGTTGAAATTGTACTATGACAACCAAATTCCTTGCATCTCTCACTAACAACATATGGAAAAGGGTCCAGGTACCAGGTGCATTTGAAACTGGGTACCAGAAACAGAAAAGGCAGTCTTCACACAGTGGGGAGGAAAGAGTAGAAAGCACAGGCTGCTCTACGTAGCCTGAAGATGAAGCAAATCAGAAGGATCAGATCTGAAGTACCTCAGGATGAGTCACAGGTGAGTGTTGGGGGCCTGTTGACCCTTGGGTATGGAAGTAAGTGAATATTAAGGCAGAAAATATGGAATGTGAACTGCGCGGAAGACACAGTGACTGATACTGGGTCGAAGTGAGCAGAAGAGCATAAAAGACGGTGCGAAGTAAGAGAATGCAATTCGTTGGATGAGGAGATTGAGGATGGATAGATCATCAAGGAAGACTGATCATGGAAAAATCAACAAGCGGAAAAATCCACCACTGGATGCTTTGGAGCACTGCGTGAGAAGGAAGGAAAGACAGGCTAGCGAAGCCCTGAAAACGTGGGTCAAGTTGACCTAGGGTTTTAGACGGGTTTTGGTATATAGGGTTTTGACACTTAGGTTTCAACTTAAGAATGTCCGAGAGCTATTTTAATGTATAAATAAAGGTTTAAAGGACCTAGGATGGGTTGGTGCTAAGTTGGTTGAGAGTTCATTGTTATTTTGTGATTGAGTGAGTAATACTGTGTGAGAGAGAAGTGTTGTGTGAGAGGGCCTTCTGTATTGTAAGATCTTCAGTTGGGTGCGAAGATCAACCCTGGAGTTGGGTGCGTAGGGAGGAATGAGAGAAGATAGAAGAGAGGAAGAGAGAGGATCTGCTAGCTAAGAGCGCAAACAAGAATTGTATGTTTTCATCTTAAATATAAAGAACAGTTTTGTGGATGTAGCCCTAGGGAGAGGGTGAACCATGGTCATCCTTGTGTTGTGTGTGATTGATGTTGTGTTCTCTTGTTTATGGATATACTATTGTTGCATTATTTTGTTAGATTTGACAGATAGTTGTGCGAAGTAGATCTAAGCTGGCAATTGATATATGGATGTTGTGATGTTCTTGTATTGGATCCACTTTGTATTCCCTTGGTTGTAGACATATGTGTTCTGCAACCATAGCTACTTTGGGTGAGACTGCACCTGCCTCACAGGTGTTTCTGAAAGGGCCAGTAGTTAGGGCTTGTTTGTGCGCTATAGGAGTTGAACCCTGGGTTTGCCCCTATGCCAACACCTCCTTAGTTGGTCCCCTGAGATATTGGGTTGAGTACTACTATTGGACCCCGCACATATATCAGAGAGCTATAGCACAGGGAAAACCATTTTCTGTAGAACCCTTGAATACCCTAACCCTTGGGAAGGAAAAAAAAATAGAACCAACTAGATCTATTGTTGTGCTACAATGTCTTCTACATTCTGGTTGCGAAATTACTACACATTTATTCCTGTTAAGCACTTGTGAATTTTTTCACTACAGTATTCTTCAGACCGGAGTATAACATCGTAGGAGTAAAAAAAAAAGAGAGGATAGTGGTCCCACCAACACACTTATTTGGGACCTAATCCATTGGATTCCCCTTTTATCCCTGATCATAGTCATACCCTTCATTTTTAATCCTATTTGTTTCTGTGGACCCAACCCCTTCTCAATTTCCCTATTTTTCCACCTATTCCATTATATTTCCCTTCAAGCATTGATCGTCGTGGTACCTATCACTTCTAAGTCTTTTTTTTTTCCCCACCCACCCATTTTTTTTCCTTACCCACACTTCCCCTCTCCAAATGGCCACCACTTGCAACCAAGAACTCCAAACTTCTGTCAATCAAGCCCATGTCTCCATCTCACATCTCACATCTTAGATGGATTCTACCAATTCCCACATTGACAAATTAGAGCATAAATTTAAGAACATGGAAGCCAACCTCACAACCCAATTGACCTCCCTCCAGTCTACTGTCAATCAATTGTTGAACCTCCCTACGGGTCCTTCCTGATCAGAACAACCTAATGTTGTTGATTCCTCTCAGTCTCTGCATTTTCACTCCAACCCCTTTCATCGTGAACCTCGTCTTCCCCGCGTAGAGGTCAATAAATTTGATGGCTCTGATCCTACAGGTTGGGTCACTCAAATGGAGCATTATTTTTCTCTTTATGGTATTACTGACAAGTTGGCCAAAATTCACTATGTTTTCTTCTATCTAGATCCTGAACACTGGAAATGGTGGTAATGGCGAAAAAATTCATGTCAGGGGTATATTTCCTGGACCCAGTTTGTTGCTAATCTCTATGCCCACTTTGATACTGATACCCACTATCTTGATCATTTGATCAAGTTGAAACAATCAGTCACAATGGAATACTTCATCACTGCTTTTGAGCATTTGGACTTTCAAACAGAGGGCATGTTAGATGTGTTCTTCCGTGAATTCTTTAAAAGTGGTCTCAGGAATGAAATCCGATCCCATGTTCTCATGGCCCGCCCTCCAACTTGGTTGGAAGCTACTCAACATGATAAAGAGGCCCAACAAGTTGTTTTTTCCTAGAACAAAAAATCCCCTTTTGTTCCTCGCCCTCAACCCACTAGTCCTAACCCCCCTATCACTCCCCTCAAGTTCCAAAAACTAACTAGGGATGAAATGGTTGAATGCCAACTAAAGGGTCTTTTCTATAATTGTGATGAAAAAAATTTTTCGAGGCACAAGTGTAAGGAAAAAAAAATATTTATGGCCATTTCCGAAGATGTTCCTGAAGAGGATGTGACAGTTCCCCTTGTTGAAGAACCCTCCCTTCTCGATACCACTCACGAGCCTACTCACCCACCTAAAGTTGACCCATTTATTTCCTTTCATTCCCTCATTGGCTTCTCGGCCCCATAAACTCTCAAGCTCATTGGCTACATTAAGCATAGGAAGGTCATCATCCTTGTTGACAGTGGTAGCACCCACAATTTTATTCATTGTTACACTGCCTAGGAAACCAATTGTTATATTCGTGCTGTCAATAATTTTCAAATCATGATAGCCAATGGTGGGTCCATGAAATGTGGTGGGCGTTGTGAAAATTTCCGTCTTCAAATTGGACATTACCAACTGAAATCTCATATGTTTTCCATTGACATGGGAGGTTGTGACATTGTGCTAGGTGTTGAATGGTTACGCACTTTGGGTCCCATTCTTATGGATTTGAAGGAGTTAACCATGCAATTCCAACAGGAAGGACAAAGGTATCAATTCCAAGGTCTCATATCTAGTTCTCCTGAAATCATTAGTTCCCATCATATGGAAAAGATCCTCAAGAAAGGCCTCTCCGATATCATTGTTAAACTCCATTATATTCAAGTTATCGAGCCACCCTCTGTGCATCCTGGCCTCCAAGCTATCCTTTCCAAACATCAAGATATTTTTTCCACCCCTCAGGGACTCCCTCCTTCTCGTGGTGTTCACGATCATTCCATTCCCATTGTTCCTGGCATTCTTCCTCCCAATGTTTTCCCTTATCGTCACCCCTTTCCCCAAAAGAATGAAATTGAGAAAATAGTGCAGGAATTGCTCCAAGCGGATGTTATCTGCCCCAGTACTAGCCCTTATTATTCCCCTGTGGTAATGGTACTTAAGAAAGAAGGTACTTGGTGCATGTGTCCCAACTTTCATTCCCTCAATAATCTCATCATCAAGGACAAGTTCCCCATTCATGTCATTGATGATCTATTGGATGAGCTGTGTGATGCTCAGTACTTCACTAAACTTGATCTATGTTCTGGCTACCACCAGGTACGTATGAAAGAAGCTGACATACCCAAGAGTGCCTTTCGATCTCACGAGGGTCACTATGAGTTTTCGGTCATGCCCTTTAGCCTGTGTAATGCCCCCTCCACCTTCCAAAGCCTCATGAATCATGTCTCCCATCCTTTTCTTCTTCATTTTGTCTTAGTTTTCTTTGATGATATTCTCATCTATAGTAAAACTTGGCAATCTCATCTTTCCCATGTGGATCAAATTCTCCATCTACTCTTGCAGCACCAAATTTTCCTCAAATGCTCTAAATGTTCCTTTGGAGCCTTAGAAGTAGAGTACTTGGGTCATATTGTTGGAAAGGCTGGTTTCCAGGTGGATCCTAAAAAGATTGAAGCAATGCAGGCTTGGACTCGCCCCAAGACTATTAAAATCTTTCGTGGTTTTTTTATTTTAACCAACTATTATCGCAAGTTTGTTCAGAATTAGGGGAAGATTGCGGCCCCTCTCACTGATCTCCTTAAAAATAATTCTTTCACTTGGACTCTTGCAGCGGATCAGGATTTTCAAGCTTTGAAGGCAGCTATGTGTACTAATCCGGTCTTGGCATTTCCTGATTTAACAAAAACCTTTGTCCTAGAATGTGATGCCTTGTGTAGATGAATTGGAGTTGTCCTTATGAAAGAAGGCATACCTTTGGACTTTACTAGCAAACAATTTTCTGAATTCCATTTGGGCCAATCAATCTATGAAAAGGAAATGTTGGCTATTCTGCATGTAGTGGATCTTTGGCGCCCTTATCTCCTACGACAACTCTTCCAAATTAAGACATATCATCAAAGCCTAAATTATTTTCTGGAGCAATGACCTTCCTCCCCAGAGAAAAAAAAATGGGTAACTAAGCTCTTTGGTTATGATTATGAGATCATTTACAAGAAAGGCAAATAAAATGTGGTTTTTTATGCTCTTTCTTGAAAATATAAAGATGAAGGGTCCCTTTTTCCCTCTCCTTCAGTGTACCATATTGGATCCAATCTGTGCGCCAAGAATGGCTACATGATCCTAAAATATTGAATATGATCCAACAATTGAAATCCAACTCTCCAGTTTCCCCAGGGTACTCTTGGCACAACGATGAAATTTGCTACAAAGGCCATTTGTATTTAATTAAATAGTCACAACTTAAATCCATGGTGCTTTTTGAGCTTCATGCTCCTCCCACATTTGGGCATTAAGGGTTTATCAAAACCTACGACTGGGTCAAACGTTATTTTTTCTAGGATGGTATGAAAAAGGACATTTTCACTTTGGTAGAAGAATGTGATGTTTGTCAACACAACAAAGGCGAAACCATCAAACCTCCTAGCACACTCCAACTGCTTACGATTCCACCCGCTATTTGGAGGGACATCTCTATGGATTTTATTTTGGGATTACCTAAATCAGGAAATGAGTCTGTCATCATGGTGGTTGTGGATCGTCTTTCCAAGTATGCTCATTTGTGTTCTCTTCAACACCCATTTACATCATCAATTGTGGCTCAAATTTTCATGGATCATATCTTCAAGCTTCATGGCATGCCTCATTCTATTGTTTTTGATCGAGATCCAACATTCACCCGCAATTTTTGGCAAGAAATGTTCAGACTCCAGGGAACCCAATTACATCTCAACACCACCTATGATCCCTAGACTAATGGTCAAACTGAAGTCATCAATAAGTGTTTGGAGACTTATTCAAGGTGTTTTACCTCTGAAAGGAAAAATCAATGGGCTCAATGGTTACCGTTAGCTGAATGGTGGTAAAACAATTCTTACCATACAACTACTCGCATGACTCCTTTTGAAGTAGTATAAGGCCAAAAGCCACCTTCAGTTCTCTCCTACATGCCAGGTGTATCGAAGGTCAAGATGGTTGACCAAACACTTACAGTTCACGAGTCTATTCTTTGTACCCTCAAAGATAATTTGGTCATGGCTTAGAATCACATGAAGCAACAAGTCGATCAAGGTCGCTCAGAGTGGAAATTTGTTGAAGGAGACCAGGTATTTCTTCGGCTGCAACCTTATAAGCAAACTTCACTCAAGGTCGAACATTGTTAGAAACTAGCACCGAAATTTTATGGTCCTTATACAGTTCTCAAGTGCGTTGGGTAGGTGGCCTATAAGTTATCTTTACCCAATCATTCTAAGCTCCATCATGTTTTTCATGTCTCTTGCTTAAAGAAGGTGATTGCAACTAAGTGACAAACTCAAACCAACCTTCCCGAGTTGGATGAAGAAGGATCCATTTGGTTGCATCCACAAGTAGTTTTGGACCAGCGAGAGTGTCATGTTCGTCAGCGTACCACCAAGGAAGTGTTAGTTCAGTGGAAAGATACAACTCCAGCAAATGCCACCTGGGAGCTCGCTACCATTCTGCAACAATTTACTCATCTCAAGCCTTGAGGACAAGGATGATTCTGGGGGGGGGGCATGTTAGGGACCTAACCTACCTAACCCATCAAGTGGGTAGAAAAATATATTTCCATGTAATAAAGGTCAATATTTATAAGGCATAGAAATAAGGAGGAATAAGTCAAATGTAATAAGACCTAATAGAAGCTTTTGCTTCTAGACGGATCTTCCTCTAGATTGTTCTTTTGGATAGATAGATTTAGTATAAATGGGATCTTGCTCTGCTGGAGGTTTCCCCCTCGAAGATTCAAGTGAACATTTCTCTCAATAATCAAAGTGCTCTTTCTGGTGTTATTCTGGTATTATTTTGGTATTATTGTGATGTTGTTATGGTTATATCATTGTTTATCTTCCATTTCTAGCTAATTGTTTTTGTTCTACATACTATTTTATATCTGGAATATTACACATAGAGATTGAACCCTCATCAATATTATTTTGTTTGTATCCAATTCTAGACTTGTCATAAAATGGTTTTTTATTTGAGATGATTTCATCTAGTATTTTGGTGCTACTGCAAAAATTTAGTTGGATGTTCTTATTTTGTAGTTTCTTTCTTAGTGAGAATATTTCAAGTTCCATATTGTATGTTATTTTATTCTTTTATTCTAGTTGTATCTTAAGTGTTTCCTCAATCACTTTGTCTTCTTCCCACTGAATCCTTAGATCTATGTTATTCTGCTTGGCTTCTTCAGAATTTTTGCTAGGGTTTTGAAAACCTTCCTTCAATTTACTTAACTCTTCTTTGAGAGACTTTTTTTTCTTCCTTGATATTCTTATATCACTTAATGGACCAATCAATTCTTCCTCAAGATTCACTTCTCCTTCTTATTCATAGTATTGTTCATTATTTTCAGTAGTTTCCTCTTAAGTCTCTAACACCATGAAGAGTACTCTTCTTGAGTCATTGTCATTTTCATCATCTTCATTGGATGAGGAACTATCACTGATATGGATTTAGGAGTGGAAAGAACTAATTAGCAGAATGAATATCATAAACAAAGAGATAGGAAGAATAACACAAATATCCAGTGAACAATATATTCTATTAAATAATGAAATAGGCTGAAACTGTAAAACTGCAGAACTGAAACTTGCTCGAATGATGGTAGTTATCTCTGAGAAGAGATGTGGTTGCTACATGCATTTGTCTGAGAAGGATGGATTACAATGAGTCTCCATAGGCCCTTTTCATATTACTCATGAATGAAAAAACCCTAGACATCAAAAAACCTAACCCTAGAATGTGAAACACCAAAAGTCATGTGGGCCCTATGGGTAAGTTGGTGTAATTTGGTACCTCAACTTCCTAGGGTCATAGATTTTTCATACGACCTCTGTTTTAGGTGCGTGATATCCCATTGGAAAGGTCTTTCATAGAACTACACATTTCGTCGTCAGACTCTAACGCTATCTACAGTTTGACTGTGGCAAGTCAAAAAAACAACGTTTATGGCCCCAAAACAGCCTTGGAAGTACAACAAGATGTCCTGACATGAAAACATACATAATAAGCCAGTTGGATTACGCGAGAGGCCACCCATATCCACCTGTAGAATGTGTGAGGATTCATGCAACCCCAGAAGTGTAGAACTCACAATTATAAAGCAGTACAAAAATATGTGTTGAATAAAAAATGGACACGAGGAGCCAGTTGGAATAGGTGGGTGGCCACCAATATCCATCTAGATCAAACCTCTTTTGAATATAGTTTTTTCTTTTTAAAAAATATTCCTTTGTTTCTTTCCTTGTCTCTTTTCTGATATTTCTTTTATTTCTTAGGAACTTCTTCTTCATCACTATCTTAACCCCTTGCATAAGGACATTTGGAAGAAAAATGGCTAGCATTACCACAATTAAAGCATTTGAAAGGAAGCTTACCTTTGTACTTGTTGATTCCTCTTTTCATCTTTCTCACAGATTTGGCTTATTCTTCTTTGTATGAATCATCACTATTATTGGAGCATGGTTTTGACCTTGGCTTGTTCTTTCTTATCTTCTTGGAGGCTTTGAAAGTTGCTTCCATTTTGGATGGATTTTCTTGTTCCGTTCTCATTTCAACTGTTGTAAGTATTACATGTAATTCATCCATGATGCTTAAAGTAGACAGATCTTGTCTTTCTTCTAGAGATGATATTTTAGGGTCAAATATCATTGGGACAGATCTTAGTATCTTTTGCACAATAACTGAATTTTCAATCTTTTCTCCCATCCCTCTTATAGTATTCATAATTTCATCAACTCAGATAAAATAAAATGCAATATATTCATCTTCCTTCATTCTTATATGTTCAAATTATCCTATGTAAGTATGAAGCTTGGCTACTTTGAATTTATCATCTCCTTCATAAACATTTTTGATCTTGTCCTAGATTTCCTTTGTAGAATTACAATGCATAACCTTAACAATTATGAACTTGTTAGACCACTTAGAATGGCATTTATAGCCTTTGAATTTTACTCATTGAGATTTTCCCCAACATTATCTGTTGGGGGAGAAGTTGGTGCGGTGTATCCATTTACTAAAACTTGCCAAACATCCAATCCCTATGCCTGTGAAAATGATCTCATTCTTATGCTCCAAAAAGAATCATTTTTACCATCAAACTATGGTGTTCCATTTTTGGTAAATTATCCTTGGTTATCCATGACCTGTTTTCTAGTGGTTAGATTGTTCCTGAAGGAACCCTCTCTTATACCAGCTTTTAGAATATTCTAGAATATTGGGACTAGGGGAGGGGGTGAATCAATATAGAGTTATTTCAAAAAAATTAAACTTCAAGAACTACATAAACATTAACCATTAATCATGTCATTCACTATCATATAAAATCATACACATTGCACACATAGTTTTACGTGGAAACCCAACTGGGACAAAACCACGAAAAATTTTCTTAAGTAGTTTCAAGATTTTACAAGCACCAAATTGAAGGAAGAACCCACTCCCTGAGTTTTCCAGCACCTACTAGAAGGATACACCAATCCCATTGGAATATTTTAAATGATGATATAGGATCAAATCAACCTTCAAATACAATCCAAAAATCACTTCTTAAATCTGCATACAAAACTACTTAAAACTGTGCCTCAAATCTACAAACTTGTAAGATTCTCCACTAGATCATTTTTTTGTTATTGATTATGAAACATGGACCTTATATATTAGGATATGTTCTCCTTCTAATTCAATAAGTGGAATTCAATTTTGACCTACCAAGCTTCAGATATAACTATGTTATCTCGAACACATGTTTGGGACTAGTTTATGGATTAGTCACAAACCCTATTTTCCAACACATATAAATCCATACCCATAATGAATCAAGATCTTATACTTGTACCCAACATTCTCCGATGTCATCTCTGAAATTACTCCAAGTTTTTATCCTTGAATTTTCCTTGACATTTTTTTATAGCAAAAATGGAAAGATGACTCATTTTGAAGAAGAAAACCCTAGTTTTAAAAGCCTCAAATTCCACTAAGTATAAATCCAAACTTGTGATGAGTCAAGACCTGAAATTAGTACCCAATATTATTCTCTATCTCTTCTGAAACACCTCCAGGATTTTCTATATGAATTTATCTACAAAAAAATTTATATCAAAAATTCCAAGATGACCTTCAAGAAGACCCTAGAACAAATCATCACAAGACTTCATATTCCCTTGGAATTTATCCCTTCTTCACTTAATCTTCCCTTGGTAATTCACTCCTCTAGGATGAAATTATCTCCTATTCCTTGGCTAGGTCGAACAAGTGTTTTGAAAATTCCAAATGAAGCTCTTCTTATTTATATGAGTCTTCTCCACATGAGGGGGTGTGACCAAGAGTCACAGTGTTTGAGTCACGCCTCTTTATTAAGCATGGACGACCTTAGGGGCTTATGTACTTTAATTTATGGGATTATTTTCTTGGATTTAGGGGATTATTTACTTGGATTTAGGGCTTCTTCACTTGGATTCTTCAAGGCTCCATTTGTGTACAACTCAAAGTGGGAATGTGGAAACAACCACATGTTATCTCATCCTGTGAGGGCCATGCTTAAAAGTTATTCCATAAGGAAACCACTTTGGATTTATATAAACTTATTTCAATGATCTTAAAGTATTCTTCATGTGGACACATCATCATCAATTTTAGGGTCTTATGGGATTTGCTTTAGGGATTCTTCTAAGGTTTACATCAATGACAACCAATTTTCCAACAGACAGTGGAAATAGAGGCAATATATGATAAACACATTTTTGGAAGTCATCTATTGACTAACTGCGATTGTTTAAAGCACTAATAGAGCTCACTTCTCCCTATCACAATTTTGGTTTTGGCGCTCTTCCTCAAATAGTGAGTTCTTAGTTGTTTTGTTACAAAGATAACTAGATAACAAGGTTGGAAGCTATATACAATAGCTAGATTCATGTTTTAATGATGGTAATAATTATGTAAGAAGGAAATAATAATAGTTAAGTGTAGTTAACATAATCTCATGGAAGTATATTTTATTATTATGAAATATCATTTTTAGGATTATTTATTTAGAATAATTTATCAATTTATAATTTATTATTATTATTATTATAGTTGTCTACTTGTGTCCTTCCAAAACGATCAGTTATCCAAAAAAACAAAAATAATGTGGAGTTCTAATTATTTTTAATGAATTTAGAAACAACACTTTTAATTTTTAAGAATAAAGGATACAAATTTGCAAATAGTAGTAGTAAGTCATCGATTCCTAGTATCAATAATAATTAGGTTAATGAGAGATATTCAAGATATCCATAACAAAGTGAAATAATATGTACATTGTCTTTCTAAATAATTTTATTAGAGTGAATTGTTTATCTCCAGTATTTTCTCATTCATCCCTAACACGCAATTATTCTTAGTATTATAGTATGCGTCTCACTTTGAGAGAATGGAACTTTAGGTTTTTATTTGCAGAGCTGGGAAGAAGTCCCAATATAATGGGATGGATTTTTGAAGGTTTTGGGCCTACATACAGTGTCCTCCTTAATCTAACCTTCGAACTACATACAATGTTTTCCTTAATTTTGATCTGAAATGGATTGGAACAAGTGAATGGTTGTAAGACTAGGTACATGCAAGTGTAAACAAGAGATAAATGAAGGTTAGATAACCTTTTAAACACAATGCATATGTAAAAGTAAATTAGACAAAAGAGAGGAAAAAAAAGAAAAAAGAAAAATAATAATAGGAGAGAAAATAACGAGGAATGGGAAATCAAAGGTTAGGCTTGTTGTTCTTCTCATTTCCCTAGATCTCCATATTTATTTTTTTACTTTTACTCTCAAAGGTTATTTTGACGAGGAGGAGAGAATGAAAAGAAGAAGGATCTATGTAAATTGTTGAATGTCTCATAATATTGTAGCCTACATTGTAAACCAACGATTGCTAAAATCGAGACTAAGCAACCATTTGAAGGTTTTCCCATTTGGGTTTCCAAGGTAAAAAAATTATTCATGTTCAGGGTGTGTTTGATTTTATTGTTGTGTAAATTCTATGTGTGTGATTAGGGTTTCTCTTATCTATGCTTAATGAGCTTCTCTTAGTTCTATTAATGGGTTACCATTATGAGTTTAAAATTTTGTTTTATAGCTCATAATCAAAAAACATTTTCTCCCTTATATGGTGTGGATACAAACATATTTGGAATGATCACCATCCAATCCCATCTCAAGTTTGAGATCAATGGATATCCTTATTGGGTCATTACAATAATCTACTTGGTTACTAAATTTGGTTATTTGTTTTTAAGATTATAATTGTTGAATACAATTGGCTAGAAAGTTGAATTTATTCCTCCATCGTATGTTGCCCCTGACTACTTGTTGAACCCACATGTAGGTCTATTGCACTTGGGGGGGCATGTGTTCACATTAGTACATGGAATGGAGAACACATGGGCTATAATACGATGTACAAAAATTGTATGAGATGTACATAGATGAGGAAATTTGAATTGACTAAAGATGGAATCAATTGGAAACAAAGAGTAATATATTGAAGAAATTGATGTAGCACTCCTTTGATTAAATCAATTGGTTGCGATGAATCGGTGGGATATAAGTCCCTTGTTTACAGATCGAATGGTATCATAGCCCAATTTCAATACACTTGGTGAGACCTATATGTTAATTACCTAGAGTGACTATAGAAGAAGTGGACAAGAAGTATTTTCAGGGCTATAGAGAAGCAGAGCGCCAATAATGATAGGGGTACATCATGAAGAGGATAAAGAAGAAGACATCAAATTCAATTTATATTGGCTTGAGAAGATAATTTCCATGCTAACTTTGATGGAAACAAAACTATTGGAAGTGAAGGGTATGGAAATTCCCTCAACAAAGACTTGTTATGGGGACCCCAAGAAAGAGGAAAATAAACCAAAGATAGAGTGCAAGGCTAATAGTGAAGGAAATGTTGTCCAAAATTACAAGAGGAGTATGAGGATGAGATATAGAGCTTGTAACTTTCCTACTACTACATAATAAATAGCTTCTCCAAAGTCAATTGAATGTCGGTTTTCCCATTTGGGTTTTGAGGGTAAAAAATGACTCATACACAATTCTTTCTTTGTGTATGTTTGATTTGTTGTGCTAATTTTCTTATGGATTGATTAGGAGTCTCTTTGTGTTTTTTTAATGGATGCTAGTGGGCATTGAGAGTGTATTTAAGGGATATTTATCATTAGAATTATCATTTTCTGCATACTCTGTGTTTGTTTTTCCATTATAGATACCAACATCTAGTAAACCTCCACCATTGGATGCCTAACTAGTCTTAGAGATTGCCAGTTGTTATCACATGTAGTTGTTAAGGGTCACATGTAGTTGTTATGGGTCATTCATCCTTATGTTTTTTATTTTTTATCCTTAGTCTTGTTTAAGTTTTACTTTTGATCTCCTCCTCATGGTGTTCTTAGGTCTTAGCACAAATAAGTTAAGGTTGATGTTGGATCATATTTATTTTTTATGTATTCATCCCATCACAATATTATATGCCATTGCCATCACCCTTATGCCACCATCACCCTCCTGTCACCTCTTCCATTATTGCACCTATGAGGCTTGTGTCAGCCAATCTCATTCTTTTCAGCATCCATGATTTAAAGGAAATAATTTTGGATTTAGTCATTTAAGGTTGTCTAACTGTTTTCTCAAAGATTTCAAATTTTCTCCTAGTTTGGCGCTGCAAAAACTCCTAAGTTCGGACAGGCGCTGAAAAATCTATTGCAGATTGGCTGGCAGAGGGCGATTGGAGGTTAGAGCTGTTGCAGGTGGTTCTACACAATCTAAAGCATATCTATTGTTAAGCCATGGTGTCCAGAAACACCTTGATTTTTTAGAGCTCTGTTGAAGATCAAATTAAGGTTGTGCTTGTGTTTCCCCTCCTAGGCATTGCGAATTGAGGATTCACATTACCAACCTGCCCCTTTTACCTTTTTTATCACCAATTCTTGGCTAGTTGCAGTATTTTCATCTTCTTTTACTACAATTGAGCCAATATTGATGTCAAAGCCATTATGCCTATCTCTTTCTTGACCCTTGTTGTTTATGCTATAGAATCTACTACAAATTATGCTACAAATCCCATGTTTGGCATGTTGGAAGATTGGTTGTTGTCATTGATGTCAACCCTAGTCATGGGTTTTGGACTGCAAGATTGATGAAGGTATTTGGACATGAAGGCAAATGCACATGTAGATACAACACCCATGGATGGATAAAATATATCATGTTGTTTCCGGTGGTATGTGGCACGTCACGTGGATCCTCATGGTTGAGAAGAAATGAATTTTTGAAGATGACAAAGTGAATTGAAGAAGGAAGTACATGTAGGCCCTGAAGATAATTAAAGAAAAGAATTACAAAATAAGAAAGTGTCATGTCGGCCCTAATGTTAAAAGGAAGTGACATAAATGGTATAAATAAACATCATTATACATTCATTTTATACAAGTCGAATTTCAAAGGAAATAAGAAGAAAAGAAGGTCGGATTTCAAGGGAGGATGAAGTCTTTTGGTGATGTGTTCTAAGGTATGTTATTTTCAGGTCATCTTACCATTTTTTCTATAAATTTTTTTCTAGAACGATTCAGATGGTGAAATCACTATGGTATTGAGAAGACATATCAAGGTACCTCTGGTAAAAATTTCAGCTCTTGATTCACTATAATTATGGAGATACAGTCTGTGGAAGATAGGGTTTGTGACCAGTCCTGAAGCTAGTCAATAAACAGGTGTTCCGGGTAAAACAATCATAACTTCTTCATTGAGAATCCAAAAGAAGTGGGAAAAATTTCATTGAAAAGAGTACAGACTATAGTTTCTTTTGTACAAGTTTCATAATTGGATGTTAATTATTGAGCACATAGCATTTTGTGAAAGATCATTCTCCTGAATAGACCAGAATTGAATAAAGTCTACCATTCTTTCTATAACCTCTTTTTGGGGAGGATTCAAGGAGTGAAAATTGGAGGATTTTCAGAGAATACATTGNTTGAAGAAGTCTAGGAAGCATTATCAGGTTCTATGTGATGATTGGTTGATGGTGATAATTTAATGTAAAGTTTTATTATCTCTCATATATTGTTGGGTGGAAGGAAGGGGAAAGGATGGAGAGTTCAAATCTCTCTTGATATTGGAGGATTGTATCTTCCTCTTGGATTTTTATCCCTCCCTTTACATTTGGAAGTTGTAGCTACCTTTGGAAGTCATTACTTCCCTTGAACAATAACTATTGATTATTTCTCATATATTGTGCATGGTGTATTGTGGTGTATTGG
>JASDQU010249628.1:1467-16413 GCA_032191745.1 Picea mariana | reverse complement strand
AAGTGATTGATCTTAAGCAAGAACAAGACATGATTGTTGAATGGAAAATCAATCATAAGTTGCTTCAAGATAAGCTCATGTCGTGCAAATATTTCAAGTATATCAGTTCATTTGCAGTCGTCTTTTTGATGCTGTCATTAGCAATGTTTTCTACATGGATGATAGTAGCTTCAGTAAGATGTAATAGGGTTCAAATGACTAACAATATACTATCAGTCGTCATGATTGTGTTACAGTTGATCTTGATGAGACAGGTGCACAGGACAGAGTTCAGAGACAGAGAGCAAGCCGGGTGGCCTATCTTGAGATTGGTGACTGGTCAGTAACCTTTTGGGTACCAAAAGGTCTTATTGTGGAGAGGTGTGATCCAAAATTGGATCCAGAAGCCTGACAGGGCTTGAAAAATGCTCAAAAATGAAAGTGCTCAGAATGTGACGAAACCAATGCCATTACGTCCATCTCGTCTTCCTGATTCCGGTGGTATATTTACTTTTTCAAACGGGCTCCGTATGAGCAAGATATCACATTCTGTCCGAAAAGTCAAACATGTAAAAAAGAGATTATTATACAGTCTGTACAGTCCACGTGTTATGCTGACTGTGTAGACCGTACGGTCTGTACAGGTGACGTGGCAGCTCCAACAGATGACACGTGGCAGCCTCAGATGACGACATGTGGCAGAGTATGATAGGTCGGTTTGGCGTATGGATGGACCAATGCAGAGGTGACACGTGTCACCACTAGAAGGGTGACACGTGGCACAGATGACGTCAGCATCTGACGTGGCAGCTGACGTGGCGAGGTGACATGGCATGACCATACGATGATTTGGCAACATCTGGTTGGTTGTTGAAGGCGAATGATATCGTGACATGTGGCATTTTGTTGGTCAATGATTGGGTGCCGCGTACCCCAATCATGGGCTACCACGTGGCACCCCGGAAATGGCTGATTGGTTGTGTTTAAAATTGTATGAGGTCCGTGGGATTCGAACCCACGACCTCTCGGTGGCTCTGCGCTTTGGTAGAGTGTGGGATACCAATAGCCCACACATTGTTGCTTATATAATATATGTAAAACAATATATAAAATTTCATTTTATGTATTGATTGGCGTGGGGGTTCGGGCTGGGGCTTAGCCCCAGCACTCGGTCACCCTATTATTACATGTGTTCATACCTACCAATGGCGCGCGCGGGGTTTTTAACATAGTATTTGGTTCCATGTATTATGCCATATGACCAACCGGGAACGGAAGTTAACGGTTAAGTGTTTAAGCCCTTTTTACCCACGCGCATGGTCACATGACCTTCATATGCCCGGTGCTAGGCGGTTAGGGGCTGGCGCGCCCTTAACCGTCCTATGGTTTGCACCGTTGGCGCAGTTTCACCCGGTGCTGGGTTTTCACACTACTTATTGCGTGTGAGCCGTGTTCAATGAGGAATGGTGCGTTTTGTAGAACCTGTGACAACAAGCTTGAAGGGAAAAACTTCAAGGAGGTCTAACTTCTTTGTTTTTCGATCGATTGAGGTGCCGAAAGAGCCCAGATAGGGGTTTTTCGACCCTCTGAAGCCATAGGAGTAGTCAGAACATAGTTATATGGAAGGGAAACCAAGAAAAATCCATTTTGAGGTAGAGAAGCTTTTGAGGAGGAGACACCGTCGGACCATTTCTGGGAGCTCTGGACGTCCATTTTGCGTGTCATTTTCTTTGCAGGGTTCTTGAGATCTGGACGAACATGACCAGATCAGTCTTGTATCCATTTGGCACAGCATCGATGTACTTTTGAGCTTTTGAACAGAAATAAAGAAGCCTCCTCCACAGAGACGAAGGCCCGGAGACGTAGGCAAAGTTATGCCAAACTCCGTTACCAATCTGCGTGTTATGGTTTGTTGTCTATTATTTCATTTCAAATCTGCATATGTGTATATGGCTGTCATGATTCCTCTTCTTTCCTCATTCTTTCACTAAGTTTCTCAAATGGTTAATTAACGCATGCAAAATTAAAACTCAACCATAAGTCATTAAAAGATCCTACGGATCAATATCAATGCAAGCTGCAATTTATTTTTTTTGAAATAATTATCTGTGAAAACCATACATTTTTGTTTATTGTAATGGACATAGTTTCCCAATTGAAAGACAAGGGATTATCAATAAGTGTCCCATTTTGTATGACAAAGACCCTCTTATTCATATAATAAAATATGTTTTAACTTATTCTATTGCATTGTTCAATGTTGTTGTGAAATGTTACATCGTTGATTAAATATATGGATGAATAAATATTATAATGAAGAGATGCAAAATCTGATGATATAACAAATTAATCCAAACATCATATCCAAATTCACTAATCAAAATATAAGATATATGTAATTTTTTTGATAAATAATGGAATTAAAAAATAACAATAATTGCACTATCACGGGTCGATGTTTCTTGGTGTATTTTAATTATTAATCTCATCGGCRCATTTAATATTAAAACTCATCGTTGTGTTTCATATGAAATTCATACCAGTGTTTTTATGTAATCAATTAGCACTGGTTTCAATATTAATTTAATACCACAAAATTATATTAAAAATTTAGCCATTGGTGCGTTAATCTTATACAAAGAAGCACCGGTGTGTATGTGTTRTTGATACACATCGGYGCTATTGTGTTATTGATAAACATTGKGGCTTGTTTGTTACTACAAAGCATCGATGCTTTCTATTTTTAATGCATTGGGGTGTTTTTCCCTGTAACGCATATGTGCATATTATTTTATACARCATCAGTGCCTTCTTATTAATAATGCATTGGTGCATTCTATGCAGAAAGCCCCGGTGATTAATCATTTTTAACTATCCTGGTGCATTTTAATGTTAAAGCCCCAGTGCTTATAAGACAAACTCCCATGTGCTTAAATATTTTACTGCCCCRGTGCTTGATGTTAAGTGTACAACATCGGTGTTGTAGGTGTATGTATGGATCGATGCTTGTGCCTTATACAAACACACCGATTTGTAAACATCTTYTAACACCTCTGGCTGCCATGATTTATTTAKTTATAATCAACTTCCGTTATAGTATCCGTAAAAACATCCGCTATCGAAAATAGATGTTGTAGCAGAGGTTTTTTTGACAATTTTTGTCAATTTTGTAACACTAGAAACCTCCGCTATAACCTCTGCTAAAATGTCTTTTCCTTGTAGTTCTTGTTGGGTGTGCCCAAAAATAGACTTTTTCCCTCAGTATGGATTATGTGACTAGTCTCTATGTGATACCTATCTCCTCCATGAGATCCACTAGCCCCATTGTTCCCTTCATTGTTTTGTGGTTCCCTGTTATGTACCATCTGCATGAGAAGATGTGCAATCCTGTCCTGCCATGCTTTCAATGTAGTAACCAAGCACTCATGTCCCTATTCAATAGTTGTCAAGGATGATTTAAGATCAATGTGTTTGGATAAGCGCTCATGTGTCTCATCCAAATGGTATTGCATGATAAATTGTGTCTTGTCAATGGAACGTTGTATTTCATGTGTTACCCTTGCCAATTCAATCGGCACCTCCTTTTCATTACCATCTCCTACTTCATGTATTTCCTCCATATTTTTTTATGGTTCCTCAATAACCTTATCCTTATTCTTCTTGTTGTACCCTCTCATAAGCAAATCCCCACGGGCTGGGAGGATTCAAAGCTCTGATACCACTATAAGATCCCAAGTAGATCTATGAGGATTTTTTCAATTTTAATGTTTTTCTGGTTGAAGGGTTTTGTCAAACAATTCGCACCTATAGCTTATTGAGTTTGTGTTTGGGTTTATTGCTTTGTTTTATAGCACAAATATTTTTCAATGATAGACTTGATCTTTAAACAACAATAAAACACATAGAAACAACAACAAGAAAATCCACAAACTCATATCTATATTTTATTTAATACATATAGCTAACCTCGGTACACGAGAAGAGAAGGTCTAGAAATATATAAGAAAATGTAATATGTGGTTGATGGCACCTCCAAGATAAAATAGAAGAGAGATATTGGATTTCCTAAAGCCTCCACTAGTTTCATATAAAATATCTAGAAGATCAATCTCTTTCCCTTCTTCTAACTATTGTGTCTTTTGGATGCGTTGCGCCCTTCTCTAGCTGGAACTTCCCTTGGGAATTTAACTTCACTAAATTTGGCCTTCAAAATCCAAAATAATTATGATCTCCTGAAGAACAGAGGATTGTTATCACATATGGTTAATTTTCTTGGATGTAGATGTAGATCTAACCACCAATGCACTAGATCTCTAATTTCAAGTGTGCCCCTCCTCAGAAGACACGCCCAAATATGAAAATAAATAGATATTGAGAGGGAAATTCCCAAATAATGACAAGGAAGGTTGCTCCAGGGATGGCCAATTCCTCCAAATTTAGATCTTTTCAAGATCCCACTTCCAGAAGCCAAATTGAACTCCTTCCTATTGGACAGTGCGCCCCTCTCTACAAAAAACCCTAAATAGTGCACCCTTCTTCACAACTGATAGTTGAAATAATTTTGAACTAGATAGAATGGTGAGGGTGGAATATTTCACCACCTTGGCCAAACTTGGACTAGGAAAKGAGGGATATTTCACCTCCATGTTGATCTCTAGGGTTTGTCTAGTCAAAACCATCAAAACACCCACACTGCCAGAGCTCAAAGTTGAAATAGAAAAATGATCAATGATGAGAAAGTGAGGCACCCTCATCCTATTTACACTCCAACAGTCTAATTCTCACTTAAATTATCAATCGGTTTTCTAAATTATTTTTCTTACTTATCTCATATTAGCCAATTAACTTATTTTTCCTTGTTAGCTAATGTCACTTTAATAATATGACTTTAGCATCCTCCGTGACATGTTTTGGCCATCTTAGTCCCCTTTTTGGTGAGACTATAGCCTAGGGGAACAACTAGGCTACTAAGTCCTTCGGTTCTTTGGTCATATGGAAGGGGATCTTACACAATCATTGATGTATACCGTTAAAAAATGCAAGACAACCAGCGAATAATGATAATGGGAATCAAGGTACCTAGTACAATCTAACAAGTGTGGATAAAGGAGATGATGTCAAACACCTGATAGAATATATCGATCATGGATGTATTTCCACTTTCGATAGCGAGGGAACCTACCACTAATGACTGCAATCCAAAAGGTACTAAAAATGACTCGATATCCCTATCCCAGAGCAAGATGTTTTGGATTCGATAGGAAGACATCTGCTGGAAGGAAGGAATTAAGGAATCCTCCATCATCTAGCATGAGGAGTAGCAGAAAGACAAATATTTGGAAGGACTCAGATGAAAACATTGCAAGGACCAAACCGAGGTACAACTCTGGCATATACCAGATGGAATAGCACATGGTAGAGACTCTCTGAATAGTAGTCAATGATGGATATTATTGAAAATGATGAGGAATCCACCAATGGGGTCAAATGGAAACCAAGGTACCACATGAATCCCTATGTGTGATAATGGTTGTTGATGTTGAACATAAGGGAAACCACTCAGATAGTTACCAATGATGGTTTGTCACATTTTTAGCGCAAGGTCACCTATCAATGATGTAAATAGTCCCAAGGTGCAACTCTAGGTCATACTCTTAGAGAAATGTGTCGTAGTCGATAAGATCAGACCCACCAAAAATAAGTCAATGGGGACCTTCTATACTAGCATGAGTGAGACACAAATATACTTGTGAAATTGAGAAGTACTTGACTGACATGGGAAGGCCGACTTGAAAATTCAAAGTTTCTGCAGAATGGTCGACACAGGATGACTTCCCTTAAACAGAAACACGACACAAAATGTGACTTGGAAAGCATTTATTATAAATTGGGATATGTTTGTGACACATGAGGCATCGATAAACGCTCCATATGACTGGAAGAATAACCATTCGGAGGAGATTATGCTCAAAAAATGAGAAAAAAAGGCCTCCTAAAACCGTACCACACCAAATAATGAGGTAAAGACTCATAAGATTATTTTATTTTCAAGGGTGACATAAGTAGCTGCCATATAAAAATGAGACTCGTTCCTATCCTTCTTTTTTTGTTTTTTATTTTTTTGTATTTTTCATATTATAAATCCTGAAAAAGAATAAAAGAATGTTATGATATAGTGGAGGAAACAAGTGTCCTGGGAAAGAAAACTAGTTCCAAGCGCAAGGAACATACCTATGATCAATGCAAGGAAAGCATGTATAGGATATAGATACTCGGGGGAAATTTTCCTCTAGGGATACAAGTGTCAAGTCGCAAAGAGTAGTATTGCAAGGCTAGTAACTTTTTGATAATGCATATACAATGGGCTATATAACAGAAAGTTGAAGATAGTATTAGGCTCAAAAAATGCAAGCAGACAATATGCAATGCAAATACAACTCAACACAACTAATTTTTGGAAGCCTTGCAATTAATTGGCTAGCAATATATGAGAAGAAGATATGAAGCTTCGATGCAAATTCATGGTGGGACTAAAAAGGGCTTTTGAGCCTACAGAAAAATTGTAGCATGGGTGCCAAAACGGTTAGTGAGGAACTAACTAGGACACCCATCAAGAGGTAAGCTCTACCATCCGTAAAAGACACCTTTAGAGCATCTTGAAGGTACAATGTCGCAATAAATGGGATTGACCCTATGGAAAAAATGTGATCGATACGGATAAATGCATTATGCAGGGGAAATTAAACCTACCCTATATGTCAGTAAGGAGCACGATACCTGCCGAAGAAGTCTAAAAATGTCACTAGATATAAAATATCCATGGGAAAAAGACATCTCTTAAGGAAAATTTCATAAGAAAACATCTCTCAGGCATTTTCATTAGTCTAAACAGTGTAAAAATGTTTAAAAAGGGGTAAAAAACTATATAAAAAGTGAAAAAAATGAGTTAAAATAGGTGAAAACACATTTTTACCATATTATTTGACTTTTTACAATTTGGAGAGAATTTGGATCCCTTTTTACCTTTCAACCTTCCGAGGACTAGTGCATGACGCACAGAGTTCGGAATCTGAAACTGCTTGGACCAAGTAAGAGACCACTTCCTCCTCTTCATTTTCATACATAACTTTTTTAATTTTGGTGATTTTTTGAGTGGTGAAATGTTTTTTAAGGTCATGCGAACATTTATGTGGATTTGTTTGACACAAACCGTGTACATACACATTTGTCATAACTTATAACCGCGTACATCTATGAAAAAACCCAAAATTAAAAAATCTAACTCAAAAAAATTGTAATGCTTGAAGGATGGTGAATGAATGGAGGGAGGGAGAGCACATGGATGTTGATAATGAGGTCATGGATGACCCGAAGGCTCAAGAATCCCTTTGATGATGCATATTTTACAAGTTCTTCCATTGTAATGGGATTAAGGCACAATGAAGATTGCTTGAAACATTGATACATTATTAGGAGTCAGAAGCAAATGCTTTCATGATTAGGGGGGAAGCTTTGAGGATTGAGAAAAAGGATGTATATTTCCTTACTAGTTATCACGACAAGGTGATATATTAAAATTAAAATGAAAATCATCCATTGGTATAACAATCAATGAATACATTGCTTTGTATTTATTGGTCGAGATAGAGAAAGTTGGGAGACAACTCCCAATAAAGTAGATTGAGAGCCTCAATATTAATATCATTGTGTTGAAGATTTCCCGGATTACAAGATCATCATCAGTACATCAAGATTCAAGAGAGATTATTTTCTATGCAAGAGAATGCTTGAGTCCTATATTATATGATTGTTGTACCTTAGTGTTGATGTGCATGAAGGCCCAATTAACAGGGTGCAAGAAAGGAAAAATGAATAACTTCAGATTTGGAAGCCTCTTGTGTTCTTCTTCTTTGAGAGAGAACCCATGACGAGTCCCAAAGTGGGCATCCATCCGCATTATATCAGAGATGGAACAATGGAACGGTGGACCAAGGTACTCCCTAGGTAAGGAAGGGGAAATCTAGGTGATCCCTAGGATGATTCATTTTTTTCTTGGTGGTCACGCCAAGTAGTTCTGATAGAGGATTATCCCTATACGGGGATATATTATCACAATGATCCATAGATTCCTAGTCCTCCTGGAAGTTTCTATGGAGATATCTGTATGAAATTTTGTTTTTTGAATTATTTGATTTTTAGAATTTTAGAATTTTAAGAAGTAAATATTTTTTTGTGCGGGTCAAGATAACAATGTGATTGTTTGATCATACAGATGTGGGATCGAGGTGACCTGAGGTATTTCTTATGCATGGTCGACATGGTCATGATGGACAACCACGTGGAGATGTCGATTGAGTATTGGTTAATTTCCAAGAAATCTAGAGAGATTGGTACACCCAGTGCCAATGATACAGGTTGAAGATTTTCCAGAACAGATGCAACAACATGTAGTTGGGGTACCATGGGCATGGGTGTGACTCTTTAGGCATATACAAAATGTCATGATGTGCTATGAGAGACATGTCAAGGGAAGGGTAGGGCCCTCAGGACCATGATGGTGAGATCATGTATATTTTTGTATTATCGGTCCTTAGAGAAGGAAAATCGAAGCTAAAAATCCTTTTTTGTAACATGGTCCACTTTTTGTACTTAATGAACTCGAACAATGATATATATACAGATGATATTTTTTCCTTAATGATAATGTGCCTTATGGTTTTATTATATACATGTGTGATTTGTGCCTATGATTTAATGTGAATGATATAAATGCCAATCTAAAACTTAGTTAGCAAATATGTCACATAATGAATTAGAATTTCTTGGAACATGAACATAAATAATGTAATCAAAATAATGCCTCAACAAAGGTACCCGAATGAAACGATGATGTAGAATAGGGTCTCGAATATGATATTCTTCGTTTATATGAGACACTACCAACCAAGCATCCAAATGAACTTCTAAGGAGAGAACGCCATGCACAATGGCATCATGAAATAGTTTGACAACAATACTATATTCAGCCACACTATTAGTAGATAATCCAAGACAAGCACCTTTAGAAGAAATAAATTGGCACGTGGGATAATAAATCACCCAAGCAGTAGAAGCAAGGTTCTGAGTGTGACACCTACCGCCATCATCAAACACTACAAACACCGAAGAATCTTGTGGCATCTTCCAACCAAGCATAAGTACCATCAGCACCACTAACTCAAAAAGAGATCTATGCTACCACTAAATACAACAATGTACAATAATTACAAGAAGAATACCTAGGAATAAATGCTTAAGCGTAATAATTCTTAAGATAGAGCCCATTTCTGGGCTTTGAAAGTGCATTCCCTTCAAAATCTTCCAACTTGTAGGCACCTTTCCGTAGGGCACATTTTACAATGTATGGTTCATGCCACAACGGATTGAACTTTCCTGCCCCTAAGGAGGATTTTTCCTAATCATAGACCAACACAAGGTCACCTTCAAATAAGACCTTGGCGTTCATAGACTTGTCGTACTAACTCTTAAATCGTTTCTTATTTTCCTCATTTTTGGTGGCGGCATCATGACCCTGGTCGTTAAGATGCTTTAGATGGACAAGGCGCACTTCTAAATCAGAAGAGTCAGGTAGAATCTCTATGGTGATATTAAGCGAAGAGATTTCACATTTCATCGGTATTATTTGCTCCAATCCATGAACAAGTTTGAATGGAGAACAAACTGTTGCATTCTTAACCATAGTTCGATACACTCATAAATATGGATAGAGCATGATGTGCCAGTTGTACTTACTTGCATTAATGGTATGTTGGAGAATGGATTTGAGAGATTTATTGACAGCATCAAGTTGGCCATTCACCTATGGGTAATATGGAAATGAGTGCTCTTGCCTAAAACCCAATTTCGATGTGAGATATGACATCATTTTTTTTCTGGAAGTGGTTGTTGTGGTCAGTGAAAATCTCTTTCGGAACATCGAACCGATTAATGACATGATTCAATATGAAAAATGAAGCAGTCCCATCATCCCTCAAAAAAGTAAGCATGGCCTCTGCCCACTTTGTGAAGTATTCAATGGCCACGATGATGTAACGATTCCCCCTAGCCGACGACAGGTGGAATTTCATAAAATCAACGCCCCGATTAGTAAAAGGACCAATCATGACTAAAAAAGAGGAGCAGGATTCCCATGCACTTTCCGGGTGAAAACTTGGCATTGATGACATTTTTTTACTGCCTCGAGACACAATATTTGAAGATCATGGGCCAAACATATCTGATACATAGGATTTTTTGGGTTGTTTCCAACCTAGAGAGATGGCCTCCACATGCTCCATTGTGAGAGTCATTCAAAATGAGCTCTACTTCTTCGTGAGTCACACAACGACGTAAAATTGAGTCTACACCACGGTGGTACAAGGTATCACCAATGATGAGATAGTTTTTCTCCTAGTGGCGAATGTGTCGTTAATCTTCTCTCGAATAATGTGGGGGAAAATTCAAGGTTTGGATATATATAAGAATGTCTCCATACCAAGGATCAGTAGAATATATTAGAAATATGGATTTGTCTACAAATGAGTACTCAAATGGTTCTTCTTTATATTCCCTTGGAAACTATGACATCAATTCCACAAAAATAGGTGACTTTTTGGACTTTGCTTAAGTGAAGTCTAAGTCAAATTCTTGAAAAATCACAATCCATTTGTTGCATTTCCCACCAATGATATGACTAGTTAAGACATACCAGAAAGGATTAACGTCTACAATAATATTATTTTTATGGAGGAGGATATAATGTTGGAGCCTTTGGGAAACATGGATGGCTCCCAGAGTTAGCTTCTCAACATGCTAGCAGCGCAAATCAATGTTGACCAAACCACAACTCAGGTAATAAATGTTGTGATTGATAAGAACATCATCTTCTTGTACTAAAACCATACCCAAGGTCGACTCAGATGTCTCTAGGTATAACAAGAAGTCACAAGTAAATTCGGGTGGACTAAGGAGAGGGTAGAACATTAAATCCTTTTTTAACACATTGAAAGATATTTTTGCACAAATATCCCATTTAAAAAAAAACCCTTGCTTCAACAAACACATGAAACCCTTAGTGATATCAGTTTAGTTAGTGATAAAATGACGAAGGAAATTTGTTTTTCCTTGGAGACTCTGAAATTTACATATAGTACGCGGGGGAGGAAATTGAACTATTGCCTCAACCTTCAAATGGTTCACAATGATCCCTTTGTTTGACATGACAAAACTGAGGAGATGCCTCAAAGTGACGCAAAAATTCAATTTGTGTGGATTAAGTTGGATGCGATAATAACGACATATCTAAAAAACAAGACAAAGGTGATCTAGATGATCGACTCTATGAAGGGAATGAGAAGCCTTATCATCTAAATATGCCTCAACAATGTGTTTCATGTCATGGAAGTAAAAAGTCATGGACCACTGGAAAGTCACCCCAATATTTTTAAGACTAAAAGGCATTTTCCAGTATGCAAACATTCCCCAAGGAAAAATAAATGTAGTTTTATGTTGGTCCTCAGGTTTAATTTGGATTTGATAGTATTCGGAGAATATATCCATGAAGGAGAATCTAAACGTTCATCAATCATTTGATCAATAAACAATGTCAAGAAGTTGTCTTTAGGACAAGCCTTATTCAAATCCATAAAATCCATGCACACACAGATGGTTCCTTATTTCTTGTCAACTAGAACAAGGTTCAAAACCCATTCCATAAGGGGAACTAGATATATGAAACCCACTTTGAGGAGCTTCTCTAACTCAACCTTTATGGAAGTTTCCTTCCTAGGGTTGACTAGTCTCAAATTTTGTCAAACAATATTAGAATTAGGATAAATATTTATTTCATGTTCAACAATTCAAGGATCTATCCCTGGCATCTCTTCGTACGACCAAGAGAAAACGTCACAAAACTCCTTGAACAAGGAGGTATAATTATGGATCTCTTCAGGAAAATACTTTTCACCAATGAATACATTTTCCACGATGTTGGGATCATTTGATATGTTGATAGGGGTAATTTTTGAAATATTCACCATGTTCCCTTTAGCATAAACACCATGTTTTACTAAAGGTTTCACAATCTTATCAACATTGTCATTAATGTGGACATGGAACTCTCCTCTTTCAATACAATCTATCTCTGGAAGGAAATAAGAGCGATGATGTAGATCATCCTAGGGCCTCTCAGGACCCATCATTTCTTCTAGAATAGCCTCATCTGAGGGGAATACCCTCTGAAGACAATCTGGAGAATGAGAAGAGTTGACCACCCAAACAGGCATCAAAAGATTATCAACTTCCTCCATCTAAAGAGGAGTTGGATCTGGGTTTGTAGTGGCCCTTTGAATGGCCTGATAAGCATTATATACTGTATACAAAGGCCTCGCCATTCCTACGTTCTTGAGCCCTTATACTGAGTCATATGGGGATGGTAGAATCCAAAGATCCTCAAAGTATGTCATCCGAAAATGGTGCACTTGGGATATAGGAACTGACTAGCTTGAGTTAGCGGGAGTGGAATGAATGTACAAGATTGGCACTAGGATATTAAAGTTCCCCATCAACAAAGAATACATAGCAAAACCAATACTTTATGTCACCACTTGGGCACCATTTATCAATGGGATAGTAGATCCCGACCATGCAGCTGGATCCAAATGACTAAAATACAAATGGTCGATAGTCATGATTTTTCCTTATGAGGAAAACAAATAACTCGGAAGACCGAAGATACGACAGTGGTCATAGCATAATTCCAACTACAACCTAGAAAAGATACGACAGTGGTCATAGCATAATTCCAACTACAACCTAGAAATAGGTTGTAATCAAGTGGAGTGTTGACTACTTCCACTTTAACGTATATGGTTTTTCCTCCCAACTATATGGGGAAGGAGGAAATTATCCTATGGGGATGAAAGGAATGACCATCAAATGCGGTAAGAAGACTAGAGGACAGAGTGATATTTGGAGAGTCTATAGCTTTCCAACAAGAAAGAGGCATCACACACGTCCATGCTCCCTCATCAATCATTGTCCTAAAAATATTCTTCGTGGCATAAACTACTTGAATTTGAAAAGAAATGTGATAAGGGAGGTGAGGTTTGAAATTAGAAGGGTCAAACATGATAAGATGTGAGCTAGAATCATTTGTATCCCTGGTAGAGGAAATTAATTCACCTCATTGCACTGAGAAACTTTCTATTACCTCGAGATAATACATCACACATGGAAACTAGGCCAAATCTTCCACGATGGAATAATTTTGAGTGGCCCTGGAATTTGGATTATGCAAGGCTCTTTTGTACACACCCCTTTGCATGTGAGGTATAACATCACTCGTAGAAGGATTCTCAATGTGAAGAGGCCCTTTATTCTTAGTGGGTTCCTTACCCTTAGACCCAGACTTGGGTTTATCGTAATTATGGGCTCGAGTCTGCAGATAAGAATCCAAACTCATCATATAGATATTCAATGGTGTTCTGTCAGGAAAGGGAGTAGCTCAGTTACTGTTGGACAATTGGTTTGGAAATTTGGTTGTGATTGATTTCAACCCTTGGAGAGTGATCTTAGAGATTGATTTCAAGCCTTGGAGAAGTTTGGAAGCCCTAGAGATGTGGACAATATTGTTGGACAATTGGTTGTCATGTTAGAGTTCTACCATTGATATTGACACATTGTTAAGGTATACACTTGGTATATGTTAGCACATGGATAGGATACATCTCTTGGTGATGATGGTACTTTTTTAGGTACACCATTAGTATTACTTGTTATGGTACAAATCGTGGTACAGGTTGATGTGCATGTGGTCCAGACCTCCTGCCCTCAAGCCGAGATCCGCATAGGATCTTCTCTAAACCTCGACAAGCGTTAATTAAATTCCTTGCCTAAGCCCGCAAAGGATTTTGGGTCTCGAGAGTTGAGGCGCTTTGAATACTATGCCCTGGTCCTTGGCAATAGCCGAAACGTGAAATGCAAATGGGCTAAGGTGTAAGCCCCTCTCTTCAGCCCCTTTTCCTATAGGACCACAACCAAGCCTTATGCAAGCACCTTTCGCAACTCACGACTTCACGAGTTGGAGCACCAACTTCTCGTGCCCTCTCCTTGCGAATCCCCAAAACGCGATCCATCAATGAAGGTTGACTCTACCCAAAGCGACGGGCGCACGCCACCTGTCACTTCTTCTTTACTCTACTCACGGGGTGAGTTCTTGCCACCTGTCCACACTGATTTTCCAGCTTTCACGACTCAAGCGGTCAACCAACAGTCATTTCTCTTCCTTTATGGATCCCCAACTCTGAAATCGTACCTTTGGTAAGATCGACAGTTGTGTGCTTCCCTTGATCCAAAGGTCCTGGTTGTATCGAGATTTCACCAATCGAAAATCTACTACGCTTGACCCAAACCACTGGTCACTCGATTCCCCGAATTCTGATACGCGAATTCACATACAAGATCAACGGTCCTTGTTGATCTGGATCTGACGATCACTACTCCTCCTGAGCTTATGGGTGTTGAAAAGACACTCATTCCTAATCTCTTCGTTGTTCTAAGAGATCCAATGGTTCACGGGATTTTGGCACTTCCTCCTAAAGCGATTCAACCATCCGATTCAACTTCTCAAGGACTTTTGGCCAAATAAATTGGCGTCCTTCCTCCTGAACTTAACTCCTGTGAAACAACTCAACCTTTGTCTCCCTTTAGAACAATTGAAAGGTTCTAACCCTCCTGAGCTTTCACTTGCAAACTCAAGGCCTCCAAAAGGGTCCCTGCACGCACTCCTTGCGGCAACTTTCAAATAACCTCTGGTTATTTTGGGTCTTTGACTCCGTGCACTCCTTGCAACAACAGTCTCTCAATTTCTCTCTTGGATTGGGAAAATCCAAGACTCCACCCAGCCTGTGCACACCTTACACGGTTATG
>JASDQU010249624.1:15471-30682 GCA_032191745.1 Picea mariana | reverse complement strand
GTGGGACTGCCTTGGGTATCTTGTATAATTTCTTGTACAAAGTAATAATAACACTGTGTGGCCTAAAATCATATAGAACATGATGTTTCCATAAATAAGGTTGGCCCAAAAGAACCTTACAAACTTCGAGAGGAGAAACATCACACAATACCTCATCTTTGAAGTGCTTGATGCTGTATGGTCACTATTGGCTGACATGAATATTTTTTTCTTGGCAGAGCCATCTAATGGTGTAGGGCTGCGGTTGCAGTGTTGTCGGCAGGGCTAGCCGCTTGAATACCTCTGCTGATATGAGGTTCTTCTGGATGGATCTTGGTGGTAGCGACAATGGCACTGGGTTCCAAATCAATGATCCATCTCCCTCTTTCTGGTTCTGACTGAGAGTCGGAACCCGCATATGATTCAGAGGCTTTCACCTCAACCACCAATGTTTGTTTTGAGTGGAAATCAACAGTGTTATGCCAGGGGTTCTTATGGAAGCTGCACCACTTCCCAATATCTTTCTTTGTCTTTCAAGTGTCCTTCTTTGTTTACGACTTAGCCTGGTTGTACTAAGGCTTTCCATGTTTTCTCTGCCCATAGTTTTGCGGGTTGGGGATGACCTTATTTTGCTGTGAGGGGTTCCCAGGCCCAAATTGCCACATATTTTGTTTAAGATTCTGTTTGATTTTGACGGCATATCCATAGGTTGCACCCAAGGAAGAGATGTCGCTTGAGAACCAGATATCGCTCAGAATATTTGATACCTAGCTTGGTGTGCAAGGTATGGAGGATATTTGTGAACTCTGGCACAACTTGGTCTCTTTCCTGCCATAGTGTGGTCCATTTTGTATACATGTCATCATGACTTATAACAGGGTAGTATCTTTCCTTAATAGCATCCCTTAAGGACTCCTAGGTGACCGTAACTGTAAATAATGAGGGTTCCTCTATTTCCTTTTGCACACAGAAAGTTTCCCACCAATCTTTGACATGGGGAATGACTTTGAGGAGTGCAAATGTAATCTTTTCTCTATTCAAAAAGTTATGGACAAAAAAATACCCTTCTAGTAGATTCAACCATTTGTCTACAACATATGCTTCTATATGACCTTAAAATATAGGAATATCAAAGTTGATTTGTACCTTGAAGGGGGTGACGCCTCTGCTTGAGGAAGATGCGTCGCCTATTGGTAGTCACCGAAGTATTTGCGCAAAACTATCCATCATCTTGTTCCTCTGTTGTGTGAGGGCTTCCTCGAGCAACATTCTGAAAGGATCTCTTGTCCCGTCGTCTTTCTTTTCTCCCACCATGAGAAGTCACTTGGGTGTGCGAGAAATTTTGTCTTAAAGATAAATAAGCTTGAGACCCAATTCTTTGTACCCTAACCTCGTCTGGGACATGCATTAAGAACGACAAAGAGTAGACCGCTTTGATACCATTGATCCAGATTTTATGAGAAGAACGAAATAAATACATATTATTATTATGATTAACACAGAATCACAATGAACAATAACAAAGATACAGTAAAACTGGCTTCTAGTCAATAAGGAAATATGCTAAAACTGTAAAATGCATACCAAAAACAAGCTTGCTAGAATGGTGGCAGCTTATCTCTAAGAAGAGATGTGATGGTTGCACTCATTCGCAAGAAGATGGTTACAATGAGGCTCTTCAATCCTTTTTACAATAAACAAGAATGCCAAAACCCTAGACATCCAAAAACCTAACCCTAAGAGATGAAGTGCCAAAATTCATGTGGGCCCCGTTGGGGTAATTTAGTACATCAACTTCCACGGGTCGTAAATTTTGCATAGGATATCCGTTTTAGGTGCATGATAGCCCGTTGGATATTTCTATCTGAGGACTACACATTTCGCAGTCAAACTTTTGAGTTAAGCTAGAGTTTGACTATGGTGGGCGCCAAAAACACTGTTTAGGGCTTCAAAACGGCCCCGGAAGTTGGGGACCCGAAAACTAGGAAGAAACTGCCAAAATGAGCCAGTTGGAATAGATGGGAGGCCACCGACATCCATCTAGATCACCTTGTAACCCCTATTGGTACCCCTTCGAGTGGTAGCGCATCAGACAACACATGTATACAGATCGATGTAGGCATCTTGAAGCCTTCTGTAGATAAACCGATCGATTGCCTGATTGCTATATTGTCACCGAGAACAATACTCGGGAAGTGACTCTCTAGTACCTGGGTAGTCGGGTAGTACGACTAAGGGTACAGTCTAGCCTCTTTAGTTGGTGCCCTGAGATATTGCATCGAGTACTATTGTTGGGCTCCACACATATATCAGAGAGCTATAACACAGGGAAAACTCTTGACTATAGATCCCCTGCAAACCCTAACTGTAGATCCCATGCAAACCCTAACCCTTAATAACATAACAAAAAAGGAAAGACAAGATTTTTTGCATTGCAACCTTACTGTCTGCATTGGGGTTGCAAAATTACTACATATTTTGTCCTGCTAAGAATCTGGGCATTTCGCCTCTGCAATATTATTTAGTTCAGAGTATAAGTCTGCAGGAGTAAAAAAAAAAGTTTGGGCTTCGACCACACCATTATGTGATACCTATTCACTGGATTCTTCTCTGCATCCTGATCACAATAATACCTATCATTTTTAAGAAAAAAAAATTCTTGTGGTCCCGACCCCTCCCCGACACCCTTATTTCACACCCATCTCATTGCTTCCCTGTTCTCACACCAAACATAGTCATATATATCATTTTTCACCCTTTTTCTGTGGATGCTTTCCCCCTCCTTTCCCCATGGCCAACACTCGCAACCAAGAATTTCTTCAATAAGATGAATCCAAACAACACAAGGTCGACATCCCGAAAATGACCTCTAAAATTGCTTCCACTCAGTCTTGCTTAGACATCATCGATGCCCACTTTGCTGATGTTAAGGGAGATTTGACCTCTGTTAAGAGAAACCTAGACTCCCTCACCCAATGGGGAAAACAATTGCTTGGTTCTCCCTACCTTGACCCCCCTTCCCATTCTGAAGGTGAGAAATCCTCCCATAATGCGAACCTTCTTTCTAACTCCTCTCCTTGTTACCCTCGTCTTCCTCGAGTGGATGTGAACAAATTTGATTGCTCGGATCCTATTGGTTGGGTAACCCAAATGGAATACTATTTCTCTTTGTATGGCATTACTGATGAGCTAGCAAAACTCCAGTATAGTGTTCTCCATCTAGATCAAGAACATTAACAATGGAGAAAAAATGCCCACCAAGGGTATGTGGCTTGGACACAATTTGTTGTAGAGCTTTATGAACGCTTCGACACTTACACACACCATTTAGGCTGCTTGACCAAGTTGAAACAATCTGGCACAATTGAATACTTTATAGCCTCTTTCGAGTGCTTGGCTTTCCGCATAGAGGGCATGCCTGATGCTTTTTTTCGCGAATGCTTTATCAGTGGACTCAAGAAATAGATTTGTGTGCACGTTCTCATGGCTCGCCCCCATATTTGGGTGGAAGCTACTAAAAGAGATAAGGAAGCACAACAACTTGTCTCTACTAAAACACAAAAACCCCTCTTTTATTCCATTCCCTAAGCCTCTCACTTCCACCCCCCCTTTTGCTCCACTGAAGATCCAGAAATTAAACAGGGCATAAATGGATGAACGCCAACTCAAGGGCCTTTGTTATAATTGTGATGAAAATATTTCCTTGGGCACAAGTGTAAGGAACAAAATCTCTTTATGGCCATATCTGAAGATGTTTCTAAAGAAGAGGTTGAGGCTCCTCCTGTGGCAGAGTCCCCTGACCCAATTGATCTGGCCCCACCAGCGGACCCTCCCGAATTAGAACCGATCATTTCATTGAATGCTCTCATTGGTTTTTTCGCTCCCCAAACACTCAAGCTCATTGGTTACATTAAAAACATAAAGGTCATCATCTTAATTGACAATGGAAACACCCATAATTTTATTCATCATCACATTGCCCAAGAAACCCATTGTTATGTCCATGCAATCGATAAATTTCAAATCATGATTGCCAATGGAGGTTCCATGAAATGTGGTGGGCGTTGTGAAAATGTATGTCTCCAAATTGGGCATCACAACCTGAAATCTCATATGTTTGTTATAGACATAGGTGGTTGCAATATTGTGCTTGGTGCAAAATGGTTATGCACCCTTGGTCCCATCCTCATGGATTTTAATGAATTAACCATGCAATTCCAGTAGACAGGCCAACCATATAAGTTCCAAGGAATCATAGCCAATTCCCCTGATATCATTAGTTCCCATTGCATGGAAAAGCTCCTAAAAAAAGGGCATTCATTCATTATTGCACAACTCCATTCCATTCAATCCACTAAGATACCATCCGTGCATCCCGACCTCAGATCCACCCTCTCCAAACATCAATCTATTTTTTCTACTCCCCAAGGAATTCCCCCTTCCCGTGGTGTTCATGATCATTCCATTCCTCTCATCCCTGGCAAACTTCCTCCCAATGTTCATCCCTACCACCATCCCTTTGCACAAAAAAATGAAGTTGAGAAAATTGTCCAAGAATTTCTTATCGCGGGTGTTATACGTCCTAGTACTAGCCCCTATTCTTCTCCTGTGGTCATGGTTCTTAAGAAAGAAGGCTTTTGGCACATGTGTCCTGACTTTCGCTCCCTCAACAAACTGACCATCAAAGACAAGTTTCCCATTCCTTTCATTGATGATCTCGTGGATGAATTAAGTGATGCCTAGTATTTTACTAAACTTGATCTTTGTTCTGGCTATCACCAGATATGTATAAAAGAGGCCAACATTCCTAAAACTACCTTTTGAACTCATGAGGGCCACTATGAGTTCTTGGTCATGCCCTTTGGCTTATGTAATGATCCATCCACCTTTGAAAGCCTCATGAATCATGCCTTCCATCCTTTTCTCCACCATTTTTTCTTAGTTTTCTTCGATGATATTCTCATCTATAGTAAAACATGGACTGCCCATCTTGCTCATGTGGATAAAGTTCTTCATCTACTCTGTCAACACCAAATTTTCCTCAAACAATATAAATGTGCTTTTGGAGCCTCAGAAGTGGAGTATTTGGGTCATATTGTTGGAAAAGATGGTGTCAGGGTGAATCCAAAGAAAATTGAAGCAATGCAGGATTGTCCTTGACCTAAGACTCTCAAAATATTGTGTGGTTTTCAGGGTTTAACATGTTATTATCGCAAGTTTGTCAAGAATTATGGAAAAATTGCAGCACCTCTCACGACTCTCCTTAAAAAGAATGCTTTCAATTGGACTCCAAAAAATGATCAATCCTTCCAAGCATTGAAGGAGGCCATGTGCAACAAAGGAGAAACAATCAAAGCTCTCAACATGCTCTAACCACTCCTGATTCCACCCGATATTTGGAGGGATATCTCTATGGATTTCATTGTTGGCTTACCTAAATCGGGTAATAAGTCAGTCATCATAGTGGTAGTTGATCGTCTTTCCAAATATGATCATTTATGTGCTCAACACCCATTTATAGCAAGCACAATGGCTCAAATTTTCATGGATAACATTTTCAAGCCTCATGGCATGCCTCAGTCTATTTTCTCTAACAAAGATCCCAATTTCACTAGCAATTTCTAGAAGAATTGTTCAGGCTCCAGGGAACCCAATTGCAGCTTAGAACAACCTATCATCCTCAGACTGATGGACAAACTGAAGTGGTCAACAAGTGTTTGGAAACATATTTGCGGTGTTTTTCATATGAAAGGAAAACTCAACGGGCACAATGGTTTCCACTAGCTGAATGGTGGCACAACACATCTTACCATACAACTACTCGCATGAATCCTTTTGAAGCAGTATATGGACAAAAGCCACCCTTAGTATATGAATCTTACAGTTTGAGAAGCTATTCTCAGTTCCCTGAAAGAGAATTCGGTCATAGCTCAGAATCACATGAAGCAACAAGCTGATCAAGGTCATTCTAAACGTCAATTTGCTGAAGGGGACTAGGTGTTTCTTCGATTGCAACCTTATAAGAAAACTTCGCTCAAGGCTGACCATTGCCTGAAACTTGCACCTAAATTTTATGGTCCATATACAGTTCTCAAATGCATGGGACAGGTTGCTTACCAGTTAGCTTTTCCAAGTCATTCTAAGATCCATTCTATTTTTCATGCTCATGCTTAAAGAAGGTGATTGAAACTAAGTGCCAAACTCAAACTAGTCTTCCTGAGTTGGATGAATAAGGCTCCATCTGGTTACAACCCCAAGCATTTTTGTATCAACGTGAGCGTCATCTCCGTCACTGCACCATCAAGGAAGTGTTAGTATAGTGGAAAGATACAACTCCAACAGATGCCACATGGGAGCCAACTAACATTCTGCAACAATTTCTTCATCTCAAGACTTGAGGACAAGAATTTTTTTAAGGGGAAGGGCATGTTGTTGCATGAAATTGCAAGTAGTCAGCGCTCCCTGCATGTATCATGACAAGGGACTAATTGCCTCTCGTGGATCCTTGAAATCTGGCAGTGGTGAGTTTACTAATCACCTGTGGGTTTTGGTGTAATGGTAGCCATACTACCAACAAATGGTATCATAGCTAGAGGTCATGAGTTCGATACACACTCGGCTCGTGCTGAGGGGGAGATTGTTGCACAAAATTGCAAGTAGTCAACGCTCCCTGTGTGTATCGTGACAAGGGACTAATCGCCTCTCGTGGATCCTTGAAATTTGGCGGTGGTGAGTTTACCAATCACCTACGGGTTTTGGTGTACCGAAAGCCGTACTACCAACACATGTTAGTGACCTAACCTCCCTAACTCCTCATGTAGGTAGAATAATATATTTTCCATGTAATAAAGGTCAATATTAAAAAGGCCCAGAAATAAGGAAGAATAAGTCAAATGTAAGAAGACCTAATAGAAGCCTATGCTTCTAGAAGATATTCCTCTAGATTGTTCTTACGGTAGATATATTTAATATAAATAAGAGTAGAGGGTATGAGAAGTTTGGTCTTGGAGATTATTTTAATAGAGCTCTACTCCGCTGGAGGTTGCCCCCTTGATGAGGCAAGTGAACATTCCTATCATAATAAAGTTGCTCTTCCTAGTGATTGTTCTGGTGTTATTATGATGTTCTCTGATACTTTTCTGGATAAATCATTATTATTTTGTCATTACTTGCTAGATATTTCCTATTATGCATAATATATTGTATCAGGAATATTGCAAAATGCAATGTGACAACAGACTTATATGCACTAACTAGCCACCAAGATTCCCTAACATCACTTCTTGCTTTAGTTTCTTTCTTAAAGAGTATGCCATAATTGTGCAGAGAAGTGGCAATAGAGGGAAACTTTGTAGAAGTCCTCTTTTTCTCTGGGAGAAAATGAGAGGCCTACCATTCACCAGGGGGGTTGTGAAAGAGCTTCCTATGCAAGCTTTTATTCAATGAATAATGGAATTAGCAAAACCAAACATTTGTAAGACATAAAACAAAAAGGAATGACGTACATTGTTGAAAGCGTTTTCCATGTCCATTTTTATTATCATTCCTTTTTTTCATTCTTTTTGCTAGAATTAATTGCATCTTGCACAACCTGAATATTATCTATAATTTTCTTTTCTAAATAAGTAGAAAATTCCTTGATTTTTCTAAAATAAGATTTGGAAGTTTTTTTTTTTTATGTGATTTGCCAATACTTTTGTTAGGATCTTATACACAGTGTTCCAAAGAGAAATAGGATTGAACCTTGAAAAGGATGAAGGACGACTCTCTTTAGGGATTAAGAAAACAAAAGAAGAATTTTTTCTACCTTCAAGCTTGGGATTCTTTTTGGACCAGTTTAACATGTGTTAGAGAATGATTATTAATACTCTAGCAGACATGTAAGAAATGGATTTTAAATCCATCAAGCCTTGGAGCTTTGGCCATATATGGCCCCCAAATTGCTTCAATCACTTCTTTTGTGATTCCCTTTCCTAGCTTATTATTATCCTCCTCTATGACTAGGCAAGGAATCCCTTAGAGCACTATTTACAACAGAATTAGGATCGATCTCTTCTTGTTTCGTATATATAGCTTTGAAATAGTTATGCGCTGCCTCCTTGTTGGGATGAAATTTAGTAAGCCTTTCTCTACTTTCCAAGATTGTTTCTTTAACATTATTTTTTTGAAGTCTTTTCTTTGCTTGTTTGTGGAAAAATAAAATGTCAATGTTCCTTGATTGCAACCATAAACTTCTTGATTTCAACCTCTAGTAATCTTCTTTCCTTTTTCTCAATGTAGTTTTCTACATAAGTTCCACTCTGCCAAAAGGGTTTAATTGAGTAACCTCTTCTATTTCCAATTTGGATTGCAAGTTTCTCAATTAGGCTTGAATATCCAACCTTTCTTGCGATGGGGGTTGACAAAAGGATTTTTCCCATGCTTTTAGCTCAATCTTGATCAATTTGATCTTTGATTCCCACATAGAAGAGGGGGGGCTTGGATTGGTATGTTTCATGCCTCTCTTATGATATCCATTTCTCTTGATTTTAGTATCCATAAAGGATCTAAACAAAAGGAAATAGGCCCAAGATCTTCAAGTGGCTGAAAAAAATAGAGATATAGGGTTATGATCACAAATAAGAGGACATTAACAAGTTTTCTAGCAAAAAATCACCATGGTGGAGGAATTGATCGAGTCTTGTAGTTATGTGCCCTGGTCCCACCCTTCAATTTGAACATGTATATTTTCCTTGCTTTGGGAAAATATCCATTTGATCCCAATATGATATCATGTCCTCCATTCTCTCCCTGAATTGATCCTGCACTATTCTTTCTCCCCATTTCTCCTCGCTAGAGAGGACCATATTGAAATCACCTACTACTATACTATTTTTAACATAGCTTGAATCTCATATTTCTCATAAAGACTACCAAAATAAACTCTTCTCACTCTATTGGACTAGAGCATAAACATTGAAAACATGAACCTACTTTGAAGAGTCCATATGCACCAGGCTAACCAAGATCCAATGTCATGTTGTTTAAGAGTAATATACCTCAAACATTGCCTTATCCCAAAATGTGTAGATAGCCCCTAACAGCCCTCTGGCACTTACCGTTATCCCTTGACTAACCTTCCACTGGTTGTTACATATTTCGTGGATCTCCTTATCCTCTAGCTTTATCTACTGGATAAGGATAAAAACTAGTTTTTCAGATATTATGAAGTATCTCAAAGATTATATCTTATACCAGCTGCCCATTCCCCTAAAAGTCCATGAGAATATTTTCATTATTTCATTGATGAGGGTTTAAAACTATTTCCTAAGAGATATGATGGTACCTATGCTTATGGACTTTTAATGGAGATGATTTTTAATCGTAATCCAAAAGAGGTCTCGAAGATTGCTTGAATCCTTGACTGAGAATAGGCTCGACCTCCTTCTTCGAGGGAGGAGGATGACCGGCTGCTACCTAAGACTAAGGATGAGCTGAAGAGGAGGTGATCAACTCAAGGTTAGGTTGAGACACAATGACAAATTTGTTTGAAGATCGGCTACTAGACCTGTAGGGTTATTAGAAGATGAATGATCGACTTGTTTTCTACCTAAGGTCTTTTTAACATGTTCCCATTGATCTTCTTTTTCAGAAGAGACTAAGCAAGGGTTGTTGGCTTACAAACTTTAGTAAAATGACCAATGATCATACTCATAACATGCCTTACATTTAAATGAAAATTGTTCATAATCCAATTTTTTCACAATCCACTTACATAATTTTGATCCATAATCTAATTTTTCACAATCCAATTGCACAATTTTCTTAGAATCTGAACTTGCACATGAACCATCCCTCACACTATTATTAACTTTAATTAACAAACATATTTTAAATTAGAAATGAAAACCTCATTAAAAGTGTTAATTTTTTTAATATATTCAAATAATGGTAATATACTAATGACTTTATACTTCTTATACTACTTTAAGAATATTATTTGATGAACTCTTAGATCTTTTCTTGAGAAATTAATTCATCTAAGAAAGTCCTTTCTTACTTAAGAATCTTCCACCATGCAAAGAAACAAAAAAATGCCACTTCTAAAGACCGATCACTAAAGTCCATTGACACAAAGGTGATAGACATCATAATGAAAAATAAAGTTTCACCATGATCTAAGCTTCGGTAAGGATTCAAGTCAACCACAAGATAGTCTATTAAAAAATAATTGAGATTAGGTAAAAAAAAAAACCTTAATTTTTTAATATTACAGTGATTTTTAATATTTAAACCTCATAGCTTACAGTGATTTATAGCTTTAAACCTCATATATTACAATGATCTATAACTTTAAACCTCATATTATTACAATGATTTTTAATATTTAGATTTAAATCATAGACAAGGTATTTAAAGAATATAAAAGTAGAAAAATAGCTATAAGAGACAAATAATATAAAATATGTGATTGTTAGAATTTTTTATTTTTCTTAACTTTCCTCTTATGGTAGGTTGATCTCTCACTGAGCAGACCTCCAATTGCAATATTACTCAACAAAAACATTACATACCCTCCTAGCTCTTTAAATAAATCTTCAATGCCCAAACCCTAACTACTTGTAGTCCCATCATTAATTAGTACCATCTACCTAGTGAGCCTTATTAGTCCCTATCCCATAGGGAATATAGATTGTGGTCAAACCAATTTCACTTTATATTTACAAGTATAAATTTTAAAATGTTTTGTGATTTTTATCTATTAAATTCAATATTTTGAAAATATAAATTATTATTTTGAATATTTGATATTCACTAATTCTATTTAATGTTTGGTTAAAAATACAGAATGTCCCTACTTGGATGGTAAATTGTTAGATAAAAAAAATAAATTTAAAATTAAAAAAAAAATCTAAGATTGCCAAACACAACTATTTTACTAATGATATTAAATACATAATCCACATATAGAAAAGTTTATTGTTCTTGATAAATTTATTATAACAAATATTTATCTTCATGTCAAGGAAATATGTAATCTACATATATGTGGACATCAATACATAATCTGCATATGCAAACATTTATTGTACACACATATCTCCACTAGATTTATCATAATAAATACTTATATACGCAAATGGAGGATTCACATATCAAAACATTATTGTTGTTAAAATCTCACGAGAATTGTAAAACCGTAAAGATTTATCATAGTAAATACATATATGCAAATGGAGGATCCACATATCGAAACCTTTATTGTTGTACAAATATCATGAGATTTGTAAATCCTCATGAGATTTCATTGTCATCATGGGATTTAGTCATTTTCATGACTTAGTTGTATACATGGTCGTAAGATTTATTATATGATTGAGCCAAAGAGACTCAACTCACCATCAATTTTTATCCAGTTTTGTTCAATGCTAAGCTTGTACCTGTATTGCAATAGCCCAGTAGTCCACATTGATTCCAGTCTAGTGTTCAAGCATCAATCCACATTTTTGGTCCAACATTCAAGTATCAATTCCAGGTATGTCGGTTAGTTGACTTCTTGATATAGATTTTGCATTACCTGCCTTTTACCAATGCTAATTCTAGTTAGAATAATAATTAAGTTAAAGAAATTCATGTGAATCTTTTTATGCAAACATATGTTGTGCATTGAATTCATGATATAATTGTATGGATTTTTTATTTTTTTTTGTTCGGGTTAGAGAGTTTATGCTTCATAAACATCTCTTTATTCCAAGTGTTGCATAGGATGCATTTAAAGGGGATATCTAAAAAAATAGCAATTAACACAACAAAACCCTGTTGATTTCTTTCATTTCTTGAATTTTAAACAACAACAAAACACTACTCATTTCTTTCATTTATTCAATTTTAAAGAACAATAGATGCAAGTTAGTGTTAGGTACCTGAAAATAGCTCATGAAGTGCCCTGTAGGAGGCTATGCACATATGGAAAGGGCGATCCTTTGGCCATGAGAACCATGTTAATTCTTCAACCATTGCATAGTGTGTCAATAACATGGAGTGATAGCCTAATGCACTCATTTTAACTTTGGCTCAAGTTTATTACATCTAAGACATCTTCATATATGGCATTCTAGTCTGTTGAAAAGATGATTACCACAATACTGAACCAATAACGATATGAAACACTAAAATAATATGAAACATGTTCTCTCCTCTCATTTCCCTTCACCCCTATTCATTCTTTCATTCTATACTTAGTCTTTTTTCCCATTGTCTCGTTATTTTCATATTCCCCTTACCATTTTCCACACTTAACCATTTTCCTTTATTCCTATCCACATTCACATTCATTTCCCCCTTCCTTTATTTTCCCATTTCCTTTTATTTCCCTTTCCATATTTCTTTATCCCATTTTTCCATTTCTTTCCTTTTCCCTTTTTCCTTTCCTAAATTTCAAGTAATTCCTTTATTTCCCATATATTTCTTTTCATTTTTCACATTTTCCATATTTCTTTCCATATTTCAGGTGAACCATTACATACTTTCCACACTTAGTTTTATTTACTACGGCTTACCGTAGGTTCATGGGTTGGTGATATTTCTTAAGAGTATGTGTTATCTTCGCTACCCTCACAATGCACTTTGACTTATGCCACCTTGATAATGCACCCAATTCTTTTTACTACTCTTTACTATGTAACTTCTCCAACACTTAGCCAAATATATGAGTTACTGTGGGTTCATGGGTTGGTGAGGGTTGGTGATGTTTATTTCATGTTATATGAGTTCTTACTATGTATTACTGCTCGTGACTTCCTCACCTACCTCCGCATTAAGGTAAACCCGTGAACCCGCCATATTATTTTAATAATATTTTTCCTATCCTAAGTTCTATGAGGAACATTTCCAAGTGACACATGACACTTTATTAACCAATGAGATACATCCACATGACAGTTAATGGATGGTGCCACATGGCAACTAATTAATGGAGACACGTGGCAACATAAAAAAAGTGACACATAACGTGATTTTATTGGATGACATATGGCATATTCTTATGGGCAGATTGTTGGCCTATCAAGTGATAACATGTGGCAACATTTGGTTGGGTGACTCATCATTGTTGATTGGGCAGATTGGTGGTTGAATGGGCATATAAAATTATTATTATATTCAACAATTTTCCAAGGGTCGAATCCTCCAAGCTCCATAGTTCCTTCTCTTCTTGTGTTTCTTCCTAAGTATATCAAACACTTAGTTTTATATATCTTAAAGAATCTAATATCCCAATGTATGTGGGATAGACTTTAAAACCAGAAAGTCGAATTTTATGAAGAGAAGAACGAAATTCATCCAAGGGCCCACATTTTCCCATCAATTTTGATCGACGGTGGCTGGGTGTTGATCTTGCGGAGGCCATAACTTGAGCTCCGGGTGTCGGAATCGCGCAATCTGTATACATTTGGAAAGGTATTTCAACGTAGAATATGGTGATACATGTTTCAAGTGCTTAAATTTGATACATTTTTCTCATAAATTAAAATATCGTTCAGTTTCATTTTTTAATGGGCCAGCGTGACAACTCAACTTCACAAGCTCATATCTTGAGATTCGGGCGACGGATTTAGGAAAATTTTATATTATTGGAAAGCTGAGAAAATGAAGAGAAAATCATAAGTGGTTTACATGGATAAAAAGTTGGTTTTCACTTCCATAAAATTAAATTACAGTCGTCCTCTTTTAGTGGAGAATTAATTAAATTTTAAAAAATAAAATTTTAATTAAAAACTTTTATTAAAAAGGGAGAGGGACCCATTTTCAACATACGTATATTAATGATGGGATTTCATTAATGAGGCATTAATTAAATGGAATGTTCCAAGAAAATACTTGTATAGGAGTTTCTAGAAGGGAGAAACCCCAACTACTCAAGTAGTTAGAAAATCTCTCCTTAAAAAGAGAAGAGAGACTTCATCAAAAAGGAAAGAATCAATATTGTCAGAGGGGCAGGGCAGAAGATCAGAGGAAGAAGAAGGTACAACCATGGATACACAATCAAACTTTTGATCAAACGAAATAAATCTCCATCTTCTCCATTTTTTTGTTTGTTTATATATATTCTTCTCCACCACTTCTCATGGTTTTATGATTGAATCTCAGAGTTGGGCACAAGGCTGAATTGTTGAGTGTTCTTCTTATATTCTTCTAAAATATTTTATTATATGATCACGGAGTATTTGCAGTCACATACATGGATTTCAAATCTTGTTGTAATGAAGAACATCTTTTCATGAATAAAACTCCACAAAGAATTGCTTCGAGGTTGATCTTGACTGTATCTTGTAACCTAGATTTCTAAATATGAGGTATTTGAGGTTGACCTATCAAATTCTCTTTTGAGCTTGATTGCAGTACTCTGTTAAAATTCTTTCAGATGATCAAATCTTTCTCTCCTATGAAGAATATATGGATGTATTTATAAGAAGTTTGTGTTTGACGTTGATCACAATTTAATTTTGACGTTGAAGCCCTCCTTCAATCTTTTCTTTTGCTGCACATAAATATTGTTCTCAGGTTATTGAAGAACCATTTTATTTCATAATCTCAAGCAATAAATGTTTAGTGTTTGTTTATTAGCACTCTCCTAATCCAATATATCATAGATATATCTTTTACTCCAAGAGGAGTACCACCTCTCTAAAAGCAAAGGGGGACTGATGTCCTCGCGAGGTTGTTGTTTCGGTCCTGACGGATTCAAGCGTCAACATTTTTGGTGACCATACTAGGGAACAATTTATTTTCAAGATATTTGAGGAACCATAAATCTCCATGGCTTAAAGTTTCGAGAAGAATATTCAAGAAAATGGCTTCTTATTTTAAACATGGCTGGCCTTTTTTGTAATATAAAAAAGAAACGAGAAGCACCAAAGATTCAGGAGAATGAACTCCCTGGAAAATCCATTGAAAAATTCAAAATGAAGGGTTTCATTCATGTCATAATGTTTCTTTACCAAGCCCATGAATGGGTTTGCAAGACTCAGCAAAAGGGAGAAACACTCAAAGAAGGAGATGATTTCATAATACCCTTTTAAATATACCAGAAGTAGACTTTCAAATGCCCAATATTCATATTGAAGTTTTTTCTACATTCGTTGGGGATGCCTTAGAAGATGTAGAGCAACACTTGATTAATTTTAAAGGTACATGTTGAGATATGTGAGGTAGGCGAGCGAAAGACTGAGGAAACCCTAGCCCCCAGCCGCGC
>JASDQU010249620.1:2721-16414 GCA_032191745.1 Picea mariana | reverse complement strand
TCCTGGGAAACCCTCTAGGGGAAGAAAACCCAGCAAAAACTTCCTTATCATAAATAGCTTATACAATGTTCAAGAGATAACTCAAACCAATACAGATAGTCCTCTCCAAGAGATGCCCTACTCTTCTCCTCCTATCTCCAACTGGTAATTGCAGCTTGCCTCATAAGGGAATGAGCACGTGAGTTGTATGTTTGAAGTGAGGTGCTAGCCTCTTATTTATATTAGACCGACACGTGTGAAAGGTCACAACTGGCAAGGCCGACCTCTCACTCTGGGTGGGTAAACCCACCTTTAATTAATTCAGGGTCTTCCACTATAACTACTGGGGCCGACTTCTTATTCTGTCCTTTGTAATTGTTCGATGACCAATCCACAAAAAGGGATTTGGTCCTTATACAATTACCGACATGATTAATCCTCAATAGGGATTAACCAATAACAATAATAATAATAATGACATGATTAATCCGTAATGGGGATTTAATCCAATAACAAAAATAATAATAAGAATGCTCTTCGCAGTTACATTATTTTAATAGATCCATCCAATGGAAACAAAAAAGAACAGGACTACCTATGATGAGGGGTCAACATACTTTCAAAAAATTGAAAAAACAACTGAGAGAAGCATAAGATATGATAATCCAACTGAGGGAGGAGAATAAAAGAGCAAAGATGAAATTTATAGAGGTCCTAGATGATTGTGAGCCTGAAATAGACAATGATATATTCATGGTGAGAAGAAACATGCCACTACATAAACAATTGAAGAACATATATCAACAAAATATGACTTTGAGGAAAGAGAACATAACACTCAAACAAATTTTGCAACAGTTGGAGACAGACAAGAAGGGGAAGGGCAAGTTTGATTTGCTTGCTGAAGCAGCAGAGATCTAAGCCCTAAGATGCATTCATTTTTTTATTTTTGTCTTTTGATGACATTACATTTTTTCCCATGCATATTTTGGAATTTTCGTTTGAGGATACAATCTATAAATATGAAATTTACAGTTGCGCAACAACCTCGTTGTGTAACTACGACAATGTAGTTTTTTGAGCAACAAGAAAGGATTTTGTGTGTCAGCTTCAAATCAAAATCTAATCATAAGGGTAATTGGGAGATGAGTATGAAAAATGTAGTCAATGAATCACTTGATCACGCTGAAGTAGTATGGTTTCATTTGTTGCAGTTTGTTATATTAGGGTTTAAGGTTTTAAAGGAACAAGTATCACCATGAAGAAAGAACAATCATTATAAGATATTCAATCATCATTAAGAGACCATCAATCATAATCATCAATCATCCCAGGTAAAAAAAGATGACCAAAGTGCAAAAAGAGCATTTGCGACGCAATGTCAATGCGGTTTTGCTGTAGGTTGTTGTTGCGTAGCAGCCTTGTTGCACAACTGTGACAAAGTTCCATAATCGCTCAAATTCGACAAGAACAAATAAGAAAACATTTCCAAACCATCTCCAACAACATATGAAGACAAAGATAATCTTAATTGACACCTAGCATGTATTTGGTTAAAGAATTTCGATGAAATCAATTTGGTCAAGAGAGCTCCCTATTTTATGGAACCTAGTTGAAACTATTTATATTTCAATGTAACTTAGTTCTATTTTTGTGAAAATGGTTTAGCTCGTATCCCTTGGTCCAAGGGAGAGCCATATTGTATTTATTTCATGAGATTCAGTATGGAAAGGGTTGACAAGTGTGTAAGGAAAAAACTATTGAATACATTTTGTAAATTTTTTCTGATATTAATGAAATTTGCTGGATCAGAAGTCCGTGAAATTTGACTCCAAAGATACATGTCATTGTGTTGTTTTGCATGTGATCCTATAGTTTGTCTTCTAGTTTAAATTCATCTATGTGATATATCTTCTTCTTTATGTTAATGTGAACTATATGTATCCGAATTCATCTGTATCTAATGCTCTATTGCATATATTTTCAATTGTCTTTCTACTATAATCACCTTAGGATTCATCCTTGATAGATGCCCTAAGGGGTTGTTTGTTTTCTTTGTAATATTCAATCTACAACGATATCTAATAGGCTTAAACAAGTGCTTTCTATATTGCATATGATCAATCACCTTTCAATTTACCAAGTATCCAGTAAACCTTCATTGATTTATGACCTTTCAGTGACTCCATTGTCCAATGGACTTTCTGTCCACATTGCCACCAACTCTATAAATTCAATATTGCCTTAGAAATCTAGCTTTTGAACAAAATTCCAAATCAATCCTTTCAATGATTGATTTGAAGAGAGAGAGAGCCCTTTCTGGGTTGGAATGGCTATCTTCCAGCCTCACCTTTGTGATTTGCTTTCCTTAGCCAAAATCAATTTATAGAGTGATAACAATCTCCAATATTATATTTAATATTTGAAATGAGGGAGAGAGAGAGAGAGAAACTTGGGTCAACCCCTTCGGCTCTCCACCACTTTCTTTATACTCCAATCTCCTAAAACTCCCGAGTCTCGAAGCCCTGAAGTGGCCCCACTTATACACTTTTTCGCATGATTTAATATTTAAAAAGAGGTGGCTTCATTCACGTGTAACCATTTTAATAAACCTTAAAATAATATAATACAATATATTATATTCCTCGAAAACTACACCTATGTTTTAAATTCTCCAATATTATATTTATTAATTGAAAAGAGAGAGAGTGTTCTCCAGGTCAATCTCCTTCGACTCTTCCATGCAACTCTTCATTCTCAATTAACCCGGAGTTTTGGAGTTCTGGAGGCACGAAGGGGACCCACTTGTAATTACATTGTGGTTTAAATACAATGGAATATTTTGGATTATAATATAATATATATTGTATTAAAGGTATATTATATTGAATTATGTTAATTGATCACATTAAATACAATAATTTAATTAATTGTATTTCTTACCTTTACAACCTTGCACAGGGAAGGAAAGGGTTTCAGCATTTGGCGACTTTGGCTCGTGGAATCCCATCACCCAAACATCCTGGAGCCCCAGAGCTTCGAAGACGACAAGATGGTTAAAGCATTTGGTCACTGTTTATTCCGTGGTGTGTTTGACATTAAAATAATAATAATAATTATATTCTCTTTGGTCTCAGGTCTTTTATGCTCTAGGAACTTGAACCTCCATTTTCATAATAAAATAATAATAATAATAATAATAATATGTATATAGACATATATATACATATATTTCTATATTCGTGCACGATTTTATTACCTGTAGAATTTAAATGAAATTATTTTCTCTTAAGGAAAATAAGAAAAGGAGAAATATAAATTTCTAGTCTTTATAAATGGATTTAATAAAAGTTCATATTCCAAGGAAATTTCTCCATTCGGAAATTAAAAATATAACTATAATCTCTCCCTTCTTGTGGGTAAATGAGTAAATTTTGTTTCCTTATTACTGTGCTTTACTACACTTACTAAATTTAAGGAAATTGGTCCTAAGACAAAGATTTACCTCTAGAGTAAAATTCAGTATTTCTACCAGGATTTACGGCCCACCAAAATTTAAGGGGATTCTTCCCAAATTTAGGAGATTTAACAAAAGTTTAACATAAATGTTTATTTATGCCCCAAATAGAATTTTGAGAACTTTTGTATTTTAATTCAATTAAGAAAATTTCATGTTTATATTCTAATTATTTTTCCTCAATAATAATTTATAAGGACTTTTAATGGTTTCCCATATTTGGGATTATTTCCTGAAGTCCACGCAGATCTGATATCTTCTAACTTTTCTGACATATTATTTGAGGACATACTAAAATAGAGCACTATTATGCAGAAAAATCACTCTCTCTTCTTCCAGATGTGTTATAGATATTTTTAACTGTTCATTCATCATTTCCCAAGCATGCATTAAACTGTACAACATAGTCAACCACAACATCCACTCCCATAAAAATATGCCAGTGCAAGAAGGAACTGGAAACACATATGGGAGATATGTGATGAAAATGGGCAGAATCATAAAGGACAAGAGGTTCTCAAAGCAGAGGCCACTAGATATTTCAAAATTTTGTTTGAAGCGGACTCTCTCGCTTCTCCTGTGGAACAAGTGAATTTAGTCAGGTTGTTCCCTTGATTTGTCTCTGTGGAAGACTCTTCACTCATCGACAGAACGATCACGAAACAAGAACTCTGGGAAATCTTAAAACTATTTGCTAAAGATAAAAGTCTAAGCCCGGATGGCTGGACAATTTACTTTTTCACTCACTTCTTTGAAGTTGTGGGAGATGATCTATTGGAACTAGTTGAAGACTTTAGAACCAAAGGTAAGATACAAATCTCCCTAAATTCTACTTTCTTGGCACTGATTCCAAAGGAGAATAATCCTCAAACTTTTGGGGATTACAAACCAATTGCTCTCTGTAACTTATGATATAACCTGATTTCAAAGGTGATTGCTAATATAATTAAACCTATACTCTCGAGGGCATTGTCGAGCGAGCAACTCGGTTTCTTAAAGTGAATTCGGATTTTGGATGCCATTGGGACGACTCAAGAATACCTACACAGTATCAAAGCTAAGAAGAAAAAAGCACTTATTCTAAAATTGGATCTAAAAAAAGCTTATGACTGTGTTAGTTGGGATTTCCTGTGCCTAATTCTTGTACAAACCAGATTCAACATCCTTTCTATTAAATGGATTATGAGCTGTGTTGTTAGCTCCTCCATTGCTATTATGATAAATGGGGAGACCTCCCTTTTTTTCATAGTGAACGTGGATTAAGACAAGGCTGTCTACTCTCACCCTTGCTATTTATCCTTGTTATGGAAAACATTAGCCTTCTTCTGAAGAAAGGACAAGTGGAGGGAAGCTTCACTGGGGTCAAGGTTTCCAGGGTCATAAAAATCCTACATCTTATATTTGTTGATGATGTTTTTATCATGAGAAAGGCTTCACTTGAAGAGTGGATGGTGATTAAAACACTATTGGAACTTTTCTGCTGTGCCTCGGGAGTAAAAGTAAATCTACAAAAATCAACTTTCCACCATTCGGGGGTACAAGGAGAAACACTGGAGAAGTATAAGGAATTATTTTCTTTTAATTTGTTACTTGGGGTATTTCATAAAGGCGGAGAAAACTTCCTTTGAATACTGGAGATGGCTTATTATTAAGTTTGAGAACATGATCAAACATTGGTGTAATCGCTGGTTATCACTCGGAGGATGGTGTACTCTCGCAGAGGCGGTTTTGGAAACACAATCAATATATTGGATGGCCCTTGCGACGGTCCCTGTTTTTGTCCTCTCAAGGATTCAAAAAATGATCTTTGAATTCCTTTGGTCAGGTGGTGGAAAAGTACATGGGTTACATCTTTGCAGTTGGGAGATACTTGCAAAGCCAAAAAGCCTAGGAGGTTGGGGTCTTAGTAACCTTTTCATCTTCAACCGTGCCTTGGATGCAAACTCATTATGGCATGTTTTGATGAAAGATGGGATCTAGCACCAGGTGATAAAAGACAAATATCTACCCTATTACTTAGTGGCCACTTGGCTCAGAACGACTACAATTATTCAACCTTCGGGCTTGCAAATTTGGAAAAACTTGATGAAATCGCTGCCTCTCATTAAACAATGGATAAGTTGGAAACCTGGTAATGGATATTCTATCCTAATTGACATGGATAAGATCTTGGGAATTGGAAATTCTTCTTTAATCTCTATGGAACTCTTGCTGGCTCTAAAGAATAAAAACATATGATACATGTTTCAAGCCATGGCTCAGTCCTCCTTGGGGTTCATTACAAGCCAGTGGAAACCAACGATGAGTTAGGACTCTCAGGATCATTGGCTACTGAGTGGTTTTATTTCTGCAAGGCACTCATTGATTTCGGAGTCCAACTACATATTATAGAAGATTCTTTAATTTGGAATGGAGGTGACCATTCAGGATTACTCACTGTAAAAAATGTTTATAATTCTTTGGAAAATAAATTCAGGCAGATACAAATAACATGGTGGAGAAGACATATGTGGTCTTGGGATCTATCTTACACAATCAAACTTTTTCTTTGGCTGACACTAGAGAACAAAATATCAACCTGGGATAATCTACGGAAAAGAGGTTGGGAAGGCCCGAGCTTTTGCCCACTTTACTGCAGCGATGTGGATACTATTTTCCACTTGTTTTTAAACTTCCCTTTCACTCAACACCTGTGGAATTTCTTATTTACTGTTTTTAGTCTTGTTACATCTTGGGGAGGCAACTCTTTAACAAATTGTTTTGAAAACTGTGAAAATGGAAAAAGTCTATAACACACTACCTTCATTGGCCTGTTGTTATATCTGGCTGGAAAGAAACAAGTGTATATTTGAATCTTTTACACCTACAATACAGATAGTTGGCTTTAAAATTAGAGGGATGGTGGAAAATTCCAGTGCACAGAGCCTACAAAAATTCAAATGCAAAAGAATAAAAAAGTCGCCTGACATTAATTTGACATCCATCTGTTGGTTCGACGGTGCTGCACAAGAAAATGGTGTCCTAAGTGCATCTGGGGGTATCTGGAAATACTATTTATAGGTGGAATTTCAAGTGTGGGATGGGCACAAACACCAGGGAAGAACTACTTGTGGTGTGGGCTTCCTTATCATTAGCTCATCGGCTAGGTATTGATCAACTACAGTTATTGGGGGACTCAAAGACTGTGATAGATTGGTTAAAATTCAAGAGCAATTTACAAGTATCTTCACTTATGGGATGGATGGACAAGATACAGGAACTTATAAGTTTCTTCAACACCATTAGATTTGATCATATCTACAGGGAAGAGAATGAGGAAGCAGACATATTATCAAAAAAATCACTCCAGGTTATAGAAGGGAGGATCCATTTCAACAAATAACAGGATGGCCACGAGGGCCCCCCTCTATCCCTTCATCTCTACTTGTGATTAAGATAGTATGTATGGGAAGTCTGTGACTTTTTGAGAGTTCTAGATTCATAAAATGTATTTTTTTTCTTAAGTCACCATGGACTGTCTCCTTTTTTGCTATTTTTGGATCGTTATTTTGAAGAGCCCGACTATATGTAACAAGAACTATGTAGGACCACTTATATATGTCTATGTGGTATGTGTATACCATAAAAAGATGGTTGCAATAACACAACAATGTACTCTCTTTGAGAACACCATATATTTAATATATTGAGAAATTTTCTGTTGGAAAAAAAACATCCACTCCCATAAATATTATTTTAACACACAGATAGTCAAGAGATAAGGAATTAAATCAAATGAGCTTCAACTAAGACATTCTCTTTATTTTAATTAGATTTATCAAGTCACTTTTGTCAAAAATTAAACTTACATAATTCTGAAACATATTATAATTTTTTCTCTGATCTAAACACTATAAAGATTTAACCAAATATACTTATCTAGAAACCAGATAGTGATGCAACTGTTGAAAGGGGTTCCCTTTTCCTCCCAACCGTAGGCACAAAAACTCCTGGATGGATTTACCGCTGGCCACCCCCTAGCTAGATCATGATGCTAAGAGAGAGACTCTTCTTCTTATTCAACAACAACCAGGGACAAAGATCACTCTCCTCCTCCCACAGGAACTTGGCAGATTGGTTTTCTCTCCACCAAGCAAGGGGGTCTGGAATGAGTGCTTCCTCAGTCACTCAACTTCTCTACAACCACGTTTATCAGCTTGGACTGAAAACATTTCGAAACAAATTTCTGTACCTAGAACATATTTGTTTCTCAGTTCTCTTCAGAACCAGAGAGCTGCACATGCTCTCCCTCCTCAAAAATTGGTCACCAGACCCATTCCCCTTTCCTCCTCCTTTCTTCCCACTAATTTCCTTCATTTTCTTGCCTGCCTTAACAATATTTCATGGGTTCAAATCCCCATTTCATGGTCAGGTCAGAAAGTTTTTCAGATGGGTACTCTGCCCATCTCCTCATTGACTCTTGAGGAGGACTTCCCAACTACCATCCTGATTGGTAATTTACTTTTCTGGGTCAGAGGACTGTTCTGAGTTTGAATAATTTAAATCCAGTAGAGTACTAGTCTGGTGGGGGTCATCTCAACCATTGCTGGTTCCCCTCACCATCTCTCTCATACATCATGATCTACCTTGGAAAACCCCTTCAATAGTTATGCAACCCTTTCCATTTTATTTAGTAACAAAAATATACACATTACTTTTTATAAAAAAAGGTTAATCAATTCGAACATTTACACATATTCAGTCTGCCCATAGTATTTTAGCACGTTATAGTTATATTTACAAGTTGGGGGAAACATGGGTATTACACATGGCTGTTTCTATTATGAAGAGTCATGAAAGTTTTGTTTTGAATGATAGCTTGAGGGGAATGTGTTCCATTCCCTCAGGAAAATCTAGTATAAATAGACGAAAGAGTAAATGAACAAGGATGCTTTGTTGTCATGATAAAAGGCAACATCATTATGCATGGGGTTAAGTGCATCATGGATGTAAGTTAACAAAACAAGGAACATGCATGGATAAATAATCTGGATGCATAATAAAGATGCATGTTTATATTCATTGTGGAATATTTGGTAAACAATTGAAATGATAAAGCTGAAGTTGACTCAAGGTTGAGGCCATCCATATAGTGATAGATATGCAATATGTAAGCTGCATGCTGCAGGAGTTCTTTGTGGAGGAATTGTGTAAAGACTCTGTCAGGAGAATATAGTCACAACCTTAATGACTGCTGAGAATTGGGCAGTGGGATGCAAGCCTATGTGTGTATATATATATATATATATATATATAAGAATCCCGGATTACATTTTAAAACATAATGCATGAATGGAAGACTAACAAATGAATGTTGACCATTTTGATAACTAAATGGTAATGTGCATAATGCATAGGGTCACGACTCTTTAGGAACAAAAAAAAGAAGAATAAGAAAGGTTTGCTATTGGAGCATGTTGGTTGTAGTCCTTAAAAGAACATTTGTGAAAACAAGAACATTTGGTAAAAGGAAAATAAACCAAAGAGTATGTTTAAATGAATAGGCTTGGTTAAGCCGTGATAAGTAAAGACAGTGAGGCCTTGAAATAACTCAACTGGACTGAAAGTCTAGGGCTATGTAGAAGGATTTGGACAAGGGAAGAGTTCCTTGAATCCTTCCTTGTTGTTTATTGTATGTCTCTGGTACGAGAGATTGATTTACTAATGCATGTAAGTGTTTTGGCATAAGGATGTTGATAGTTGTATGATTACAGAATACAACTGAAAATTGGATTGTGATTGCACTAGCTAACACATTAAGGAGTAATGTGGTAAAGAGCATAGATATATGTTAGAGCATATATGAAAATGTTTTACTGATTTAAATTCTATGGTACATGCCTTTTTATTTTACATGATGACTAATGTATTTGTGATATATGTCATATGTAGAAAGAAGTTGGAGCTGTTGAGAAAGACAATTGCCAATGATGGACAACCTCAAGTAGAAGATGACTATGAGAAGGTTGTTGTTCAAATATCGTTGAAGGGAATTTGGGAGCCCCATGGAGCACTACTAATGTGGTAAGCATCAGAAAAAGGGTGTTAGCAGCCAGAACATGTAAAAAATGTTCATGCTTGTGTGACATAAGGTATGAAGGGATTTGGTAAGAATCCCTTTTGAAAATATTTCATTATCTTAATGATATGAAAATAATTTTGAGTGGATATTGTATGCCATTGCTACCCAAGCGGGGTAATATTTAGGAAAGAATAATCTAAATAATAGAGAGAGGAAGTCTATGCCAGTCAAGGATGAGTTATAATTCTTGCAAGAAAATGCATGAGTAAGGAGTACCATGGGTACCATGACCAAACTAAGGAGATTGGGAATAAAAGTGCTCATAGTTAGCACATTGCATGGAATGCATTGAGAAAATGCATGTCTACATAAGAGGGAAGACAATGGATTGCCCATTAAGAAAGGAGGACCTTCCAATACTCTATTTGAATTGGAGAGGTGTTAAAGAAAAGAGAATTTGGGTGGCCACGAGTGTTGGCACCCTGGTTACTAATGAAGAAAGAATGCTTGGGTGCATTCAAGATAAACTTTTAGTTTCATATGTGTTGATTTGGGATCATGATCAACCTGTAGCAGGAAGCATAGTCCTGCTCTAAGAGTGAATGAGAATGATTAAACCTTATGGTGAAGAGGTTGGTTGAGATCTAACACACCATGACAAAGTTTATGTCATAGGTGTATACAAATTTCCCATTAAGGAAGGAGGACCTTCCAATACTCTACTTGAATTGTATAGGTGTTAAAGAAAAGAGAATTTGGGTGGCCATGAGTGTTGGCACACTGGTTACTAATGAAGGAAGAATGCTTGGGTGCATTCAAGAGAAACTTTTAGTTTCGTATGTGTTGATTTGGGATCATGATCAACCTGTAGCAGGAAGCATAGTCCTGCTATAAGAGTGAATGAGAATGATTAAACCTTATGGTGAAGAGGTTGGTTGAGATCTAACACACCATGACAAAGTGTTTGTCATAAGTGTAGAAAAATTGAACCCAATGTAAGGGTACATTGGGTATGAATGTGGCCATGAATATTGACACATTAATTAAAGTCATTTGATATTTGAATTGCATTTGGAAAATTTGGTATGTTGAAAAAATGCATACATAAATAATGATATTTCCTTTTGCTTTGTACCCTTGAATAGATGAAAATGACTTGGATTATTAGTATGCATAGTTTTGAAAGTATAATATGCATGAAAATTAACAATTTGTTTGGATGAGGAGTGTTGAAATTTCAGGAAGAAAAGGGTCTTGGATATGGCAGTGTTGTAAGCCCATAAGGAAGACCAATTTCCTACTGAACCAAACTGCAAGGAATGGTATTTCCTTTTTGAGTAAATGAATTTGATTGTTAGTATCCGCCGTTTTCAAATTGTTTGTGAGCCACTGCAAGTGTGAAATGGAATATACTGTGCATGAGAACTAACAATTTGTTTGGCTGATTGAAGTTGAAATTACAGGAAGAAGGGTCTTGGATATGGCAATGTTTTAAGCCCATAAGGAAGACCAATTACCTGCTGAGCCAAAATGCTATGGGAGGGAAAGTCCTATACTTGTGAATCTAGTTCCTGTGTGGAAAAGATCTAAAAATAAAATGTGGAATTTGGAGATCAATGGGTGACACATTTGCAAGAAAATTCTAAATTTGAAATTTATGATAATATCTCATAATCTCTGTATACCTGTGATATAGGTGAGATGAAAAATATCTATCTAGGGAGGATAGATGAAGGATGTCAAAGTTGGAAAGCATGAAAAAGACTATTGTTGAGACATGAGAACCCTGTGGTAAGCCATGATCACCCTGGAATATGTTTTGTTTTGGTAACACAAGCTGGAGGGACACCTCAGCACAACAAGTCTGAGGGATGCCACAACTGTAAGTCTCAATGAAGTCTTTAGAACTATTCTTGTGTGAGAAATCCTTGGCAAGGCAAGATGGATCACCCGAGAAAAAGTATATTAGAGAAGGGGATGCTTGAGCTTGGTCCTGAAGGGTGAATGACTGCAAGGAAGAGAAGACTTCGGTAATTCTTATAAACTATTGATTGGGATCATGCACACAATGGGTATGCCAAGGAAAAACAATGAGCTAAGATACCAAGACAACTATATGGATACAGATCCATGAACTGCACATATAAGTATTGTGCTGGATTATGAAAATTTTCCTCTTAAATTTTGAACAAAAATGAGATGTTTTCGCATGAAATTGTGATTAATATGCTTGTTGTCCAAAATTATTGAAGGCAGGTGACGAAGGCCAAGGGTCTGGAAAGGACCTAACCAATAAAGAGGATCAATATTTCTGAAGCAACTAAATGACAGAGGCATGACAAGTGTTATTGAGAAAGAACATTGAGGACAATGTTCCTTTGAAGGGGGAGGGGATTGTAATACCCCTATTTCCCCAGCTTGTAATTAATCATTATTTATGATTACCATGCTATGGCATGTGAACAATGTAAATGTGTTAATGTTTATATTTCCAAAAACTGACTATGGGGGTGAGGCATTGAAGTACTAGCCATGATATCACTAGAGGAAAGAGTGAGGAAACCTGTAGAGAGAGTTCATCATGCCAAGATGACCCAATCCTCTTTGCTGAAATATTTGATCTGGAATAATAAGCCTCATCCCTATCCAAAGGAAAAATCAATTAATGAGAAAATGACTGGTGGTTGAACAATAAACTACCCCCATTGAATGGAAGCATGGAGGGCCTGGCTGAGAAGACATAAAATTGTCAGCCCAAATTACAATAGAGTGCAGTCTTCCTACATATCTAGATTGACCCGAGTTCCTTCTGGCAGAAGGAACAAGACAGGTCCAGAAGCTTCCTGCGGGGGGGAATCACTCGAGAAAGAAGAAGATACACATGAATGGGTTAGAGGAAGATTCCGAAAGAAGAAGAGCACCTGAGGCTCTCTAGTTTAGAAGAAGAAATGAAAAAGATTAAGTTGTTATGGTTACAAGAGAGAACCATAAGAGGAATTTGGTCCTTGAGGAAGAGAACTGTTGAAAGGAATGCACTAGCGCGTGCAATAAAAATATCAAATAACTCATGGAAGAGTTTTGAGCTGGAGCACAGAAGACCCAAAGCCCATACTGGACCAAAAGAGGGCCGCAAGCTTGGTGTTGGCTGGAAAGAAACTAGTGCTGGAAGGAGAGGGTGTTGAGGGACAATGTAGCTGTGAAGGGACTCTCTTGCATAGAGGAAATCCAACTGGAAAGGAATCTAATAAAACCTGTGGAGGTCTTGAGCTTAGTGGGGAAGAGGGGAGACTTCTGTTGCTGCCAGAGAGGTGGAGGAGAGTAACCTCCCTGATACCTTTCTTGAACTTTGAAAGGAAACCCAGAAAAACTCGACCTGAGCTAAGAAGGCCACGGGCTTGATGTTGAGGAAGCATTTGATAAACCTCACAGAGGTTGTGACAGAGAGAGAGTATCTGAGGATTAGAAGAATACCTGAGGAACACACATAAGTTTCCCTAGTGATATCATGGCTTGGCACGAGGGTGGCCAGAGTGCTAAGAGTGAATGCCTTTGAGTCTACGGTTAGGTGGAAAGGAGAACACCCACAATTAGTTGGTTGACTATCAACTATAATAAATAAGTATATTGTACCCTATGTAATTGAACTGCAATTTAAGGATGAGTTGCCTGTGAATGTTTCAAGGATGTGAATGCTTGTTTGATGGCTAGACTGGTTGTTATCTTGCATGTTTGTGTATTTAAGAAAGTAAGAAACTATATGGTTTGAACATGCTTTGTACACATGAATGCTTGAGCCTCCTGTATTAACTCAAATTAAAGGAAATAAACTGTGATTTTGTTGACCATAGGCACAGTTTTATGTATGCATGTCTATATTTCCAGTTGTATTGGGTTTTCTGGAAAAAGGGAGATGAAGTCATATGAAATAAATGACTCCCCCTGAATGGAATGAAATGAGGAAGAATACTAAGAAGGTCTGGTAAATGTTGGGACTCAGAAATGTCGTATTTTCATCCATCTTTCCCTTCACTATTCCTTACATTTCATCGCCCAATTAAACCTTCATCATATCATTTTCATAAATACATTTGGGTTTCACATCATTATTTTCCACTTTATTCATTTTAGTATTAAAA
>JASDQU010249619.1:0-16414 GCA_032191745.1 Picea mariana | reverse complement strand
GCTAGAGAAAGAGAAGCTGGAGCAGCAAGGGTCGCCTTTCAAGAGGCTGTGATAGCCATAAACAACAGGGATTCGGGAAGTACTCCCAGGTTTACCATTTCGGAGCAGACCACAGGAAACATTCTATTAAAATAATGGGAACACAACATCTCAGAAGGTAAGCTGCAAGCCAAGAGGGTAACGAAATCCTTAGAAGAGGCTTTTAGCTCTATAGATGGTAATCTGCTAGGAATTGATAGCGGAGGTAATGGAGAGGCATTGATTCAGATGAATATGGCAAAAATCTCACTTGATTTAAATGAAAAAGAGGAAAGAGATTCAACCGAAATCTCCCAAGTGACTATGGCGGACATAGTCCAAATAGACAAATGTATGATTAAACCAAGCGCACAATTATGCGCTATCGACATCATAGATGGACAGATGGAAGACATGCTACCGCAATTAGCCCGAGATTGTTACTCTTTTGAAGCCAATTGTCAAGCAGAACCGTCAAGGCTGATATCTCGACTGGTTCAAAGATGTGTCACCTGTACCGAGCACACATGAGGACAAGCTTCTGGCACCAAGTAAAGACAAAGAAGAATAACTGGAGTGATTTCTCTCCTCCCTATCATAACTGAAAATTTTGCAACGATTGAGATTCCATCTTATTGTAAAACTGTATAAATACACCATAGAAAGAAAGAAAAGAGGCTAGACCTTTTTGTGTCGATTGTAACAAAGGTTTTACATTTTGAGAGTTAATATAAAACAAATCTGAAGATTCTCAATTCCTTCACGACTGTGTTATGAGTTTGTTTTCTTGTATCTCATATTTCGTTTCATTTCATATTCGTATCTGATGAATGCTTTGCTATAATTTAGTGCAACCTCTACTATAGTGAATGAATTTTTGTTTTCTATATTGTTTACTGTTTTTCCTCTGTGCCAGCTATCAGCAGGTATAAGACCAGTCAACACTTTCAGAATTCTATATATATTTTATGCTTCATCGGGTTATTTCTTCACATTTTTCTTCTTCTGTTTATATGTGAGCTTCTCCCTTGATAGGAGCCTTACTTGATAGACAGCTACATGTTTTCTCCCACCTCATACATTTTATTACAATATAACCCAGTTACAGGAAAGAGCCTTTGATTTGCATTCCTTTTGTTCCTGAAACCGTAAACTCTCTTTCATACGATCGAATTGAGACATCCCTCAAACTTCCCCTGAGTTTTCTTTATTTTACTGTTCCTCCATGACTGTCCCTGTACCAACACAGCCCAATATCGAACCCAAATTATCAAATCAAACATGCATTGCCTTAAACATTTTCGATACCATTCTTAAAAAAACCACTACCCGGGTTGAACTCGAACGTTCATGGGCAGCGATTGAACAGGATATAAACATCCAGGAACAGTTGGAAGCTAGAAAATGCCAACGTAGAAATATTCCCTAGTTTCCCTTACCGAAGGTTGACGTTTCTCTCTTCTCTATCCTTTACTCACTTTCAGATGCCTAGACATTGTACTTCTAAGCCTTAAGTATAGACTCTGGAACAACATCTTTTTGGCGTCGTTGCCGGGGACCGAAGTTACGAAATCTTTTTCCCTAGGAAAACGACATTTTTCTTTTCGTTGAAAGTGTTACCCTTTGATAGTGAACAATGAGTACACACCTTTTTTTAAGGATTTCCAATCTTTCACTTGGTGACTCCACAAATAATAAACTGGCATCCGGTCGAAGGAATACCAGACAAAACCCAGATGGTAAGAAGATTACACTCGTTAACGATCCCGAGAAGATTCTAAAGGTGAGAGGCTCTCTTAGGCCAACCGCTATAGCCTGTAAGCTTAAACACCCACAACTGAAGACTAAGAGTTCTTCTGAACCTTCAACTTCATGCAATCCTCTCTTTGATGCTAAATATCTAACGTCAAACTGCTCTGAAGTTAGGAGTGAGATTCATCCAAAAATCCCCTTAATACACAAAGGAAAGGGCCCTTTTGAAAGTTCTTCGGCAGTTGACATACCATCTTTTCTTCAATTAAATTTCCCGACCTCACCTAATTCTGAAGAGTGTGTTACACATTTAGTTTCCACACCCATCGAATCTCCTAATTTCGTCTCTTGCAAATCTGAGGAACCAAGTCCTCGTGTTCCTTATCATTCATCGTACGATATTCCTCTTCATGAAGAAAATAAAGATTCACTTTTAATTTTTCGAAACCCCCTTAACGAATTTCCACTAATATCGATGGTAGCTGCTGGAGGAGAAGGTGCAGGGGTTATCGGAGGAGGAGGGGGAGGATCTCCTGTAGAAGGAGATGGAGGCCAAGGGCCTGCCCCCCCTCCCAGAGTGTTTGCGAAAGTTGCAGCAAGATATGATCCCTTGGTATTGCCCATTCCTCTACACGACCTTCCCGAAAATTACATAAAAAATCTGCCAAAATTCACCGGGGAAGGGGATCTGACCGTCGCCGAACACATTAATTTCTTTGATCAATTCATAGACATCCTAGGTATAGAACATGAGGACGTATATTCAAGGATTCCTTTTCAAACCTTCGAAGGCCAGGTCCAAACTTGGTTTCAGAGTCTACCTCCAGCATCTATCTTGTCTTATGACACCTTAGAAGATGCTTTCCTTAGACAGTGGGGCGAAAGAAAAGACCACCTATATTATTTAACCGAATTTGGGTCTTTAAGAAAAAAGAATTCAGAAACAGTCATGGAGTTTATTCAAAGATTCAACAAGCTGTATAACAAAATCCTAGCTGAGGTTAAACCGTCCCAACCCGTGGCCAAATTAACTTTTGCAGGGGCCTTCGAACTGGATTTTGCACTCCTTTTGCGAGAGAGAAGAGGAGCCACTCTAAACCAAATGCAGGATGACGTTGTAGAAATTGAGTCGAATATGATGGCTTCTGGTAAGCTTAAAGATAAAGTAGAAACGAGAAACCAAGAAACTAAACGCTTTAGAGAACAAGCAGGTCCATCAGGGTCTAATAGATCCATAGATGACATGGGTAGACGATATTGCCAGGGTAATTAAAGATCTGTCTAATAAAATATCCAGAATGGAGCTAGAACAGGACAAAGTTGATTCTTTCCCCAAAAAGTATTTAAAGAGGAACCCCAACCCCCCGAACCAGCAAAGACAGATAAAAAATGAAGATAAAAAAATACAAGCTCCCCTAAAGAGTGAAAATTTTATAGGAGCGAATGACCTCCAAGATTTCGGAGATTTGGATAATGATGTCACGAACTTCGGTGATGACTGCACACAACCGTATCTGACTAGAGAAGATTATGAGAAATCTCTAAACACTCAACAACCGTCGATTAAGGATGAAGAAAGTGATCATACCGACCTTTGTGGCTCTCAATAAGAAACTGAAATGATAATGGCCAAGCTCCAACCTAAGTACAACTTAAGATCTAAGAGTAAACCCATCTCAACTACTCAACCTAAGAAAATCCTCCAAAGAGGTCAAACTTATGAGCCTACTTCGGAAGAGACCCTATTGCTTAACAACAAAATGAAAGTAGTAAGCACAAAAGAGTCCGAAGTGGAAAAAATTGAAACCCAAGCACAAGGAACCAAAACAGTAAATAAAATTATGCCTTCAACCAAGACCATGAGTAATAAAGCGGTCCAGACGAATAAGTCAAAAAGGAATGATTTGAAAGTCTCAACCAAAGAAACAAACAAGGTGAGCGCAACTTTCAGTTTTGAAAATGAGATAAATAAAAATAAGATACCAATCCCTCTGGTGGAATTAGCAAAAAACCCCATTTATCGGAAGCAGATTACCAAAGTGATGGGTGTCTCAGAGCTAGAAATCCAGTCTGACATTTTAAACCTGGAAGATGACAATACTAACATCACTTTTGGTCCACATTTTGAAGGGCTATTGCTCCCTTTTATATCACTTTAAATGTATATGATCAATTGCTACATAATTGCATGTTAGACTCCGAAGCCTCCCATAACGTTATGCCTAAGATTATTATGGACAAGTTGGGTCTCCAGATCACTAGACCTTACGAATATATTTACTCTTTTGACTCAAGAAGGGTTAAGTGTATGGGAATGATAAAGGATTTAGTAGTTACCCTGACACAGGTCCTGGTTAAGAGTATCTTGATGGATGTGGTGATTGCTGATATTCCCCCTAAGTATGGATTACTGTTGTCTAGGTCATGGAGAGCCAAGTTGGGGGGTTATCTTCAGCTAGATATGACGTTCGCCACAATTCCTGTGTTTGGTGGGAAATTTACTCGTTTGTGCAGAGAAATGAGGTTAGCATACACAGTAAGCGATCCTCAAAACTCGAACAATTTCCCTATTTACATTACGAATCAAGATTTAGGAAATTGTATCTTATCTTTTGATGACAATTTAGATGGTTGTCCATAAGAAAACGATATAGAGCAGGAAGAGTCAGGTTACATGACAGAAGATCTGTGTAGCACCAGTGTCTGGAAAATGTTTTTTGACGGTGCCTCATCTTGTGAAGGGACTGGTGCAGGAGTGCTTTTAGTGGCTCCTGAAGGAAAGTTCATTGTTCCTTTTTCCTATAGACTGCAATGGGATATAGATTATACTAACAACGAATGTGGATACAAAGTGTTGGTCTTAGGATTAGAGGCTGTCAGGAAGCTAAAAATAAATAACTTAGAGGTATATGGAGATGCAGAGTTAATAGTCAAACAAATAAATCGACAGTACCAAGCCAAGCATCCCAGATTAATATCATATAGGAACTGCGCCTGGGATCTGATGGAAAACTTTTTCTCATCCATAAATGTCCACTTCATCCCACACATAGAGAACTTACATGCTGATGCATTAGCTAAAGCAGCTTCAACCTTCTCTCCTCCCACGACTTTCAAATTGAAGTATCACATAGAAATCAGACACGGACCATCTGTACCAGATAACATCCAGCACAGGTAGGTTTTTGAGGATGATGAGAAAATTAAGAAGTTTCTTGAAGCAATAGGTGAGTTTTTTGAAACCCATGCAGATCAAGAAAATCGGAATGACAATATGTGGATCATGCAAGAAGGGGAAGACCCTCAAATCTTTCAAGACAAAATCGCAAATCATCGCATGCTGGTCCTTAAAAACAACCATATTCCAAAAGGATTGATTCCTTTGGAAAGACTTTTTGATCAAAATGAAATACCTGTGAAATCCGCCTTACAACCCCAACCAAAAGAAGTGGATGACTGTGATATAGGAACTAAAGAAGAATCCAGGATGGTAAAAATATCCAAACTTCTCCCTCCCGAAATAAAAAGTAAGTATAAAGACCTGCTCAGACAGTATAAGGATGTTTTCGCCTGGTCTTATGATGATCTAAGGACATACGACACTTATGTAATTGATCACAAGATACCTCTAAAGCCTGGGGTCAAACCGTTTAGGCAAAAGCTTAGACAGATCAACCCCATTTTATTACCTGTGATCGAAAAAGAAGTCAAGAAACTTTTAGACGCGAAAATAATAGTACCTTTGAGATATTCAGACTGGGTAGAAAACCTGGTCCTGATCAGGAAGAAGAATGGGGAAATTAGACTGTGTGTAGATTTCAGAAATCTAAATAAGTCGTCTCTTAAGGACAACTATCCGCTGCCCAAAATGGACCATGTGCTAGAAAAGGTAGTTGGATCCAACCGAATGTCTATGATTGATGGGTTCTCTGGTTATAATCAAATCGCCATGAATGAACAAGATAGAGAAAAAACCACTTTCACTACACCATGGGGTACGTTCATGTATGATAAAATGCCATTTGGTTTGATGAATGCAGGGGCCACGTTCCAGCGTGCTATGGACATCACTTTCATCAGTGAAAGGGATAAGCTTGTAGTCATTTATCTTGATGATTTGACAATTTTCTCTAAAACCAACGAAGAACACTTGATACATCTTAAACAGACATTCGAAAAATGCCGCAGGTTTGGTCTATCTTTAAATCCAAATAAATCACATTTCGCCATGTGGGAAGGTAAGATTTTGGGTCATATCGTATCTAGGGATGAAATAAGGATTGATCCCAAGAGGATTGAAGTGATAGATACTATAAATATTCCCAGAAATGTAAAAGATATTCAATCTTTCTTAGGAAGAATAAATTTTTTACGAAGATTTATCCCGAATTTCGCTAAGAATGTAAAACTGATCACAAGTATGTTGAAGAAGGACAACGAATTAAAATGGACAACCGAGGCCAAAGCATCGTTCGCACATATTAAGAAATTCATAAGTGAGGCACCTGTGTTAGCGAGTCCTGACTATGTAAAAGATTTTCTTATTTTCTCATTTGCCTCCGAACACACTATTGCCGCGTTGCTCCTACAAAAGAACGAAGAAGGTTTCGAACAACCGATCGCTTTTTTTAGCAAGAGCCTTAGAGATGTAGAACTGAAATATGATATAATAGAAAAACAAGCGTACGCCATGGTAAAAGAATTAAAGGCATTCAAAATGTATGTACTACACTCCAAGATAATTGCATACGTACCTACTAGTTCTGTGAAAGATATTTTGGTACAACCAGACAACGATGGAAAAAGAGGGCAATGGCTTGCCAAAATCCAAGAATTTGATCTGGAAGTCAAACCGACCAAATTGATAAAAGGACAAGGCCTGGACAAACTCTTAGCTGAGTCGAATTTCAGAGTTCTAGGTATCAATTGCCTGCAGGAAGGTGATGAAGACATGAACTTGAATGAGCTGAATGAGCAAATAGGCCCAAACAAGATCGAAGAGAAGTTCATATCATCAGGCTGGTATAGAGACATAGTATCTTACTTGCTAACTCTAAAATTTCCAAATGAGATATCACCATCAAAAGCCAGTACTTTAAAATTTCATGCGGTTAAATATTGTATCGCCAAAAGTCAGCTATATTGGAAAGAACCACTCAGTTTCTTGTTAGTTTGTTTAGTCGAATCGGAAACTTAGCGGGTTATTGACGAATTTCATGAGGGAGTCTATGGGGGGCATCACGCTTGGAGATCTATGGCTTACAAAATTCTGAGGGCTGGGTACTACTGGCCAAAACTTTTCTCAGACGTTAATGCCAAAGTCCGAACCTGCAACCCTTGTCAACTATTTGCAGGTAAACAAAAGTTCCCGGCACTGCCTTTAGTTCCAGTCAAAGTTGAAGCTCCATTTCAGCAATGGGGTCTAGACTTCATATGCGAGATTAATCCCCATTCCAGTGCTACACAAGTTGATCTTAACCACAACAAATTATTTTACTAAATGGGTGGAAGCCATTCCAACCAAAAGGGCAACAGACTTCGTGGTAATCGATTTCTTAGAAGACAACATTTTTTCTAGATTTGGTTGCCCCCGAAAGATAGTTACAGACAATGCCCAAGCCTTTAAATCTATGGCTATGATCATTTTCTGTCAGAAGTATAACATCATTCTTGGCCATTCCAACACATATTACCCCTAGGGAAACGGATTGATCGAGTCATCTAACAAGAGCTTGGTAAATATAATCAAGAAAGTATTAGATGAAAACAAAAGGTCTTGGCATGTGCACTTAAAATATGCATTGTGGGAGAATCGCATAAGCACAAAAAGGTCAATTGGCATTTCACCTTTTCAGATGGTATATGGGACAGATGTTGTGTTACCTATAAACCTAGCGCTTCTAGTGATGAAGTTATGGCAAGATCAAAATGAAGAACCCAATCATGTCACCAGGAGGATAAATCAGCTGATTGAAGTTCAACAGCATAGGGTCAAAGTAGACAAAAAGTTGCAGAAGTACCAAGATGACATGAAGGCATTATTTGACCGTAGAGCAAAGGACAAATATTTCCTCCCAGGTGATTTAGTATTAAGGTGGGATGCAAGAAGGGAAGAAGCACCAAACATGGTAAATTTGACCACCTCTGGTATGGGCCATTTAGAGTCTCAGCTCTGGAAGGAAAAAATTCTTTCCTACTAGAAAATATAGAAGGTGAAATCCTCAATGCCCCTGTCAATGGGCGTTATCTGAAGCATTATATGACATAACAGTTGCCTAAAAAAAAAAAAAGAAGAAGAAGAAGAAGAAATTTGGGATACTTATATGTACATTTTGTATACATATATATATTTTTCATTTAAGCATTGCTTTTGATTTTCTTTTTTCTTTCATGAACTTTCGACACCTTTCAGATAGCTCTGATAATCTTCGCATTTGCCTCTTACAGGATTCCAGCTGCACACAAGACAAGCAGGAGAAGTAAACCAAAAGTTGGTGTCAAAAATAAATCGGCTTAAACAGGTGATACCCAAGAAATTTGATATTATGCAAAGAAATCGAAACGAAAAGGTAAAGATGAGATTTCCTAAAAGACATGTTCTAAAGGACTATTAAAGAAAACCGAGGTAACCTCATTCAAACAACAACATCGGTTGAACTGATAAATAACATAGTTGTTTCTTTGTTTAATCGTTTATGAAAAAATAAGACAATCTAAACGATTCACCCAAAATTAAAAGCAGTCGGTCGAAGTAAAGTAGCCCCAAAAAATATCTACAAGAGTCAGTTTCAATTTTTTGACCTCTGTATTTTCAGTCCGTAGGTCACTACCTGTCACCCTTTTCTATCTTCAAGTTTTACCTTTTAAAAAAAGTTAGCATCTTTCCGTTTCACATAAGAAGGGATAAGAGTTTTCATTTCAACCTCATGAGATTTAAAGCAGATTGTGGAAGGAAGGCGGGTCTTCACAACTCCTTGATCCCCTGCTAAACGAAGAGATTCTTAAAGTGATTCTAACTTTCCTAGGTTCTTCAACAATATCGGAGGATTGAGGCTTGCTCAAATAGAATGCCCCAAGAAAGTTATTTTCCCTTTTTTCCCTGAGAACGAAGGTGTTGTGAAGGTTAAGGGAAGGTTAGTACTGAGTAATCAAAGTAAGTTGACAGACATATAATGAAAAATCTTACACAGATATCAGCCCTGATACAAACTGATTGCCCCCATCTTCGCGCTCTAAAAAGCAAATTATAAGACAGGTGGTGAAAGGAAATTCAGAAATGATTGCCCCCATCTAGTCCAAGAGACGATGAAACGAAATTCAGAAATGATTGCCCTCGTCTCAGCATTTAAATGCACAAATATATTCCGAAATGGTGAAAGGAAATTCAGTAAAAGGGGCCAGATAACTTCATCGGGCTATTGAACAGGCTCACTGGCAGTGAAGCAATATCTGAGATATATGTAAGGCTGTTATACATGAATATCACTCTACTTTAGTAACCAATTCTTTTTAAAACCTGATCCACATCCCAAGTTCAGACGGGGCTTCCCGATTTAAAAACATATAATCTTTTTCTTTTGATGCAATCTGATAGCCACAAGATCTGTTGGGTCTCCTAATACTGTTTTGATTGTCTTAAGGCAGACCTAAATTTAGTAACGGGAAAGGGAAAGTCGTGAAAGGGACTATGGCTAAGTTTAAAAGGAGTATCTAAGTTTGAAAAGAATTTCAAGGTAAAAAATGAAGTCTCTTTCCCCTTCGGTACCCTGTTCTCAGGAACCTTTTCGCCTAATTGAAACTATTGACTCCATTTACCCAATATCGACACGTGGTCTACTATTCTTCCCGTCTTACAAGAAAATGAGATCCCTAGTTGGAGCCTATGTTGGAGCCGCCTTTGTTTTTTCTAGCCCGTCTCGAATTTCATGTCTTAATGCTCGAAATCGAAAGATGGTTTTCGTATTTTCCACCTAAGGTTTCAAAAAATCTGAAGTCTTATCACGCAAGCAGAGATAATTATGGTACTCTCGAGGCGAGTTCTACTTTTCGGCGAAATTTTTTTCCCCTTTTTTTCTACCTCGAGATTTCGTATTTTGGATGATATAGATCACTTAGTTCACGAGTCCCGAGCAACGAAACGGTGAAATCGCTTTAAAATATCACCCAGGGTAGTAACAGGAGTAAAATTTTCCTAAATCATGATTAAACGTCATCGGGTTTTCATGCCTCGGTGTTCACTAAATCCAAAAGTTTATTGTCGTAACCCCGATAGCTGAAACCACGAAGTCCTTATTTTAGTAACCCGTGTCAAGGTTAAAGGTAAAGGCTAAGTCATGATTAAGTTCTGTTGGCAATTCGCCACTCGGTGTTTTCTCTTTAAAAAATTACATTGTCTAAGCCCTGACTCGTGAAGTCACGATAAGGATATGAACATAATTAATTAAACACTTAATCTGAGTTTATCTTCCCTTTTAATTAAAACCTATTATTGCGATTTCACGGTTTCGCAGCTCGGCATGCAAACTTCCCGGAAACTTACCCTCGAAGCTCCGAGTCGCGATATGGAGAATATAAATAATTACGTAATTAATTAAGCACCTAATCACAATTACATTTTTATTAATCAAAATCAATCATCACAATTTCAGGGGTTAGACGTTCAAAGGGTTAAAGAAAAAATTCTCGATACAACGAGTACCGAAAGGTTAATTAACTTTCGTAAAATCAGATTAATTAAGCTAAATCAATATCTCTCGTGTTTTGATGCTTGCACAGTTTACGAAGAAGTCTTAATTCTTCCTTACGCCAAATGACATTTCGAACCTCCAAAATTTATGGCATTAATTAGAAATAAGGCGAATCGACAAATAAAGATCGAGTTTTTATTGCTAAATTTATTTCTCAACATGATTTGACAGATCTGTTCTAAAAAGTACCGAGTTTTCAAATATATAGAGCTATTATTCATTATAAAAAATTTATTTCTATAATACGTAGAACACATTTTCTCAGCGAGATAACTTCTGTATGTATACATATTTTTATTGCAGAAGAGCCAAAGTAGGATCTCCCGTCATGGCCCCGCGAAAAGCATCTAAATCCAGCGTTGAGGTTGCAAGAAAAGGTTCGGACAACGTCGCTGATACTTCACCTCGAAGTGTCGACTCTGTCTCGAACTGGTCGTTCGTTTCTGATGTTCTGTAGACCGAATTAGTGGATTATTCCGATGATTCCAACGACAATGAAAAAGAAGACATTACCACCAAATATAAGATCGTCATTAAATCAGGAATGCATAAAGTAGCGGCCAGGCCACGAATGCTCCCCTATTATGGTATGGTCCGATGGGCATTAGACCATGTGGACATACCAACTAGAACCATCATGAATGAGCAGAAGGTCACCATCGGGACTTTCAGACCTGAACATCTGCAAGCTATGTACAAATTGCCCACAACGTCTGACCTTACATATGGTGCCGAATTCTTGCAAGATTTCAAATAGAAGGAATGTGTGCAGTATGACAAGACCATGTCTAGCTTAATAAGAGATTGGGTTTCACAGCCTGCGAATTTCAGGGCAGACAGTCATGGTATATATTCAATAGCTTCCTTGGAACCACAGTTCAAGTATGTAGCTATGATGACATGCAGATTATATGAGAGAGAGGACACCTCACATTTCTTTCTTCAATGGGTGCCTCTAATACATCGAGTCGCCGATGGATGTTCTTTCGACTGGGCGAAAATGTTTTCCAATAGCTTGACCAGTCGGATTACAGAGTATCAGGCACAGAAAGAGAGCGGAAAGATTTCTTCATTTTTTATGTCTGCATACATTATGGATGCTGTATGCTTTCTAACACCATTTCCCTTAATGAGCTAGAGTTGGACTCCAGTAGAGACCGAGCCCATCCACGTCTATCATTCGAAATTATGGGAAAACAAATGACAGATTTCGTATATGAAATCTTCAAATGGGTGATGGTACCTATGCATGTCACTATTTTCGGTCACCCACCACCCAGAATCTCGGACAGTATAGTGACAAATTTGAGCAGTATAGATGACTGGTATGTAGAAGCCGAATTCTCATATCTCAATGTTTTTGGGGCTTCTGTTCCCCCGCATGCATTACTATTATTTATCCCCGACAAGTTGGCTTGTCGCAAATTTGCTAGACAAACAGTAATCGGTGGCATAAGCAAGTAGCTTAAGGGATAATCAAAGAAGGTATGGCCACCTTTTCCCGTTCATTTAAATTCATATTCTTTATTATATTTCGGGCATGCTAAAGATGAGGTAGTAGCCCTGGAAGACCTAAAACTGGTCCTTATTGAATTCAAGAAGCACGACCCTTTACGGATCGTGCTTCTTNAGTAATCATTTGGCCAGTTGTGGACTCAAGAGATTTGAGCATGAAAATTCGCCCTCGGATGACATTTTTCGAGGTGCAAGATCCTATGCCGAGATTTTAGCTCAGATATAAACCTTGGCACCTGAAGAGAGGGACAATGTTCTGAAGTTCCAAGAACATCGACGCAGTTGTCTCCCTACAGTATTACGGGGTGAGAATCCGAGTACAACGGAGGCGAAACAAAAAGATGTTGAAGGCTCCAAAGATGCGACACCCAATCAAGAAAAACACGAGGACAGGGAAGAGTAGACTAAGAGTCTGAAAGAGGAGATAAAGATTCCTGACCCGCCGAAGAAGCAAACTTCAATTACTACATCAGGACAATCAATGAGGCAAATTGGAGATCCTATCGTATCGGTTACTCCCTTGCAGTCAACTCAGGGAAATATTGACGCAGGGTGGATCTTAAATGAAGAATTGAGGCCTATAAGGGTGGAAGAGCTCCCTCCAAATGAGTTCTTCTTTGATAAGAAAAGAAAGGCAGTGGAAAAGAGAGAATTCTATCAGGAAGGGGAATCAATAGCCAAGAAATACAAAGTTATGACTGATGGGAAAGACAAGAGGAATGAACAATTCATGACGAAAATAGCTGGGACATTAGGGGCATATGCCACAGTGAAACAATTTTCAGTCGGGGTTTTGAAAAACCAGCTGAAATGAAAAAATCGCCTCATCAAAACCCTAGAAGCCAAACTAGCCACCGCAGAGGTTGCCAAGGACTAGGCGAGTGTAGGGATAGAAAAAGCAAGTTTGGCCAATAAAAATGAGATAGAGCTGCTCAAGACTAAGCTCGAAGAAGCACAACTGGTGGTTTGGAATGGTCAGATGCAAGTGGGCCAGCAAAAAGATTTGATCGAACAACTATAGGCTAGAGTGGAAATCGCTGAAAGTAAAGTGATAAATATTAGGATGTTCCAGTCCCAGGCGATGGAGATTTGGAGCAGAGTCTCTGTGGCCCAACGAAATTTGCTCGCCAAGGTAGAGGTGATTCGGGACAACTGTTTGTTGGTTAATCAAGTTTTGGAGAATTTATCTATTAGAGAAAGAGAAGCTGGAGCAGCAAGGGTCACCTTTCAAGAGGCTGTGATAGACACAAACAACAGGGATTCGGGAAGTACTCCCAGGTTTACCATTTCAGAGAATATGAGAGGAAACATTCTATTAAAAGAATGGGAACACAACATCTCAGAAGGTAAGCTACAAGCCAAGAGGGTAACGGAATCCTTAGAAGAGGTTTTTAGTTCTATAGATGGTAATCTGCTAGGCATTGATAGCGGAGGTAATGTTGAGGCATTGATTCATATGAATATGGAAAAAATCTCACTTGATCTAAATGAAAAAGAGGAAATATATTCAATCGAAATCTCCCAAGTGACTATGGCGTACATAGTCCAAATAGACAAATGTATGATTAAACCAAGCGTGCAATTATGCGCTATCGACATCATAGACAGACAGATTGAAGACAGGCTGCCGCAATTAGCCTGAGATTGTTACTCTTTTGAAGCCAATTTTCAAGCAGAACCATCAAGGCTGATATCTCGACTGGTTGAAAGATGTGTCACCTGTACCGAGCACGCACGAGTAAAAGCTTCTGGAACCAAGTAAAGACAGAGAAGAAGAAATGGAGCGATTTCTCTCCTCCCTATCATAACTGAAAATTTTGCAATGATTGAGATTCCATCTTATTGTAAAACTGTATAAATACACCATAGAAAGAAAGAAAAGAGGCTGGACCTTTTTGTGTCAATTGTAACAGAGGTTTTACATTTTGAGAGTTAATATAAAGAAAATTCGAAGATTCTCAATTCCGTCACGACTGTGTTATGAGTTTCTTTTCTTGTATCTCATATTTTGTTTCATTTCATATTCGTATCTGATGAATGCTTCACTATATTTAGTGCAACCTCTACTATAGTGAATGAATTTTGGTTTTCTATATTGTTTACTGTTTTTCCTCTGTGCCAGCTATCAGTAGGTATAAGACCATTCAACACTTTCAGAATTCTATAAATATTTTATGCTTCATCGGGTTATTTCTTCACATTTTTCTTCTTCTGTTTATATGTGAGATTCTCCCTTGATAGGAGCCTTACTCAATAGATAGCTACATGTTTTCTCCCACCTCATACATTTTATTACAATATAACCCAGTTACGGGAAAGAGCCTTTGATTTGAATTCCTTTTATTCCTGAAATCGTAAAATCTCTTTCATACAGCTGAATTGAGACAACACTCAAACTTCCCCTGAGTTTTCCTTATTTTACTGTTCCTCCATGACTGTCCCTATACCAACACAACCCAATATCGAACCCATATTATCAAATCAAATGCACATTGCCTTAAACCTTTTTGATACCATTCTTAAAACAACCACTACCTGGGTTGAACTTGAACGTTCATGGGTAGCGATTGAACAGGATATAAATATCCGAGAATAGTTGGAAGCTAGACAATGCCAACGTAGAAATCTTCCCTAGTTTCCCTTACCGAAGGTTGACATTTCTCTCTTCTCTATTCTTTACTCACTTTCGGATGCCTAGAAGCTGTACTTATAAGCCTTAAGTACAGACTCTAGAACAACATCTTTTTGGTGCCATTGCCAGGGACCGAAGTTACGAAATCTTTTTCCCTAGGAAAATGACATTTTTCTTTTCGTTGAAAGTGTTACCTTTTGATAGTGAACAAAGAGTACACACCTTGTTTTAAGGATTTCCAATCTTTCACTTGGCGACTCCACAAATAATAAACTGGCATCTGGTCGAAGGAATACCAGACAAAACCTGGATGGTAAGCAGATTACACCCATTAACGATCCTGAGAAGATTCTAAAGGCAAGAGGCTCTCTTAGGCCAACCGCTGCAGCCTATAAGCTTAAACACCCACAATTGAAGACTAAGAGTTCTTCTGAACCTTCAAATTCATGCAGTCCTCTCTTTGATGCTAAATATCTAACGTCAAACTGCTCCGAAGTTAGGAGTGAGATTCATTCGACAATCCGCTTAATACACAAAGGAAAGGGCCCTTTTGAAAGTTCATTGGCAGTTGACATACCATCTTTTCTTCAGTTAAATTTATCGACCTCACCTAATTCTGAAGAGTGTGTTACACATTCAGTTTCCACACCCGTTGGCTCTCCTAATTTCGTCTCTTGCAAATATGAGGAACCAAGTCCTTGCGTTCCTTGTCATTCATCGTCTGATTTCCTCTTCACGAAGAAAATAAAGATTCGCTTTTAATTTTTTGAAACCCCCTTTACGACTTTCCACTAATAACGATGGCAGCCGTCGGAGGAGGAGGTGGAGGGGTTGTCGAAGGAGGAGGGGGAGGAGCTCCTGTAGGAAGAGCTGGAGGCCAAGGTCCTACCCCTCCTCCTAGAGTGTTTGTGAAAGTTGCAGCAAGATATGCTCCCTTGGTATTGCCCATTTCTCTACACGACCTTCGCGAAAATTACATAAAAAAATTGCCAAAATTCACTAGGGAAGTTGATCTGACCGCCGTCGAACACATTAATTTCTTTGTTCAATTCGCAGACATCCTAGGTATCAAACATGAGTATGTATATTCGAGGCTTCTTGTTCAAACCTTCGAAGGCTAGGTCTGAACTTGGTTTCAGAGTCTAGCTGCATCATCTATATTGTCTTATGATGCCTTAGAAGATGCTTTCCTTAGACAGTGGGGCGAAAGAAAAGACCACCTATATTATTTAACCGAATTTGGGTCTTTAAGAAAAAAAAATTCAGAAACAGTCATGGAGTTTATTAAAAGATTCAACAAACTATATAACAAAATCCCAGCCGAGGTTAAACCGTCCCAACCCGTGGCCAAAGTAACTTTCACAGGGGCCTTCGAACTGGATTTTGCACTCCTTTTGCGAGAGAGAAGAGGAGCCACTCTAAACTGAATGCAGGATGACACTGTAGAAATTGAGTCGAATATGATGGCTTCTGGTAAGCTTAAAGCTAAAGTAGAAACGGGAAACCGAGAAACTAAACGCTTTAGAGAACAAGCAGGTCTGTCAGGGTCTAATAGATCCACAAATGACAGGGTAGACGATATGGCCAGGGTAATTAAAGAACTGTCAAATAAAATATCCAGAATGGAGCTAGAACAAGCCAAAGCTGATTCTTTCCCCAAAAAGGATTTCAAGAGGAACCCCAACCCCCAGAACCAGAAAAGACAGATAAAAAACGAAGATCAAAAAATACAAGCTCCCCTAAAGAGTGA
>JASDQU010249618.1:3143-19586 GCA_032191745.1 Picea mariana | reverse complement strand
CAAATACCAACAGCTAAATCTCAAGCTATAAATGGCAAACACATGAGCAAAACAACTATGCTCTGATACCACCTGATCTGAAAATAGAAGGCAGACTTGTTATGCTATGCAAGCACCCTCTACTTCATTAAAATAAACTTAACAGGAACTTGATTCATGTGTTAAAATATGCAAGATAGATTATGTGTTAAGTTCATGCTTCTTCCTTTAAATGTTCATGTGTGAGAAAATGTTCTTTTAAATGGTTAAATATGTTCTTTAAATAAAATAAAAACATAGCAACATATCTTGCAGCAAATATACCATCAAACTCAGAATAATAACAACATGATAAAGGAGTTCACCCCTCTCCGGGCTACATCTCCTTGAGCCTCCATTAATGGACTTGACTCTCTGGGATTAATTTGTCAAAAGTTATTTTACAAGATACTGCTCAACTCCAATGGAAATTCTGACTGTACCATTGGGATCAGAACACATAAAAACCCCAAAAATGACTAATAAAACTCTGAAAACGGATCATGGCTCATCCGGGCATGACCTCTTCTACATGTGGCCTTAAGCTTCTATGAGATTCTCTATAGAAAAAACACCTATAAAAGTCCTCAAAAGCCTCTGAAACCTATCCCAATGTGTTCAAATCATAAAAATTAGCCAAAAATGACTATTCAGTCACAGAAAACAAACTTGGACTCACCAAACAATGACCTCAATCAATGAGGGCTTCAAGCTCCCTGAAGCTTCTTGAAACTTCAATGGTTAAAAACCTACAAAACAAGTCTTCAAATGGCCTTGATAACAGTGCCAATGGATTCAGAACGTCCAAAAACTCCTAGCTGGGCTTTTACGGCACCTCATTCGGCCAAAAGATGAAGAAGATAGGCCTCCTGCCATTCTCTTCCTTTAAGCTTGCTGGCTCTGGTTCGCCAAAACGCACCTCTGTGTGCTTGAACCAAGAACACGCTCCAAATTCGTGTTTAAACCCAACACCGACGCATAATCGAAAAATGGTGCAAACTGTCGAACAGTTAAGGGCGCGCCAGCCCCTAACCACCTAGCACCTGGGCACATGTGTTCATATGACCTCGCACATTTTAAAAAGGGCTCTGTTTCAATAAACAAATAGAACCGCAACACATGGCAGATCGTTTCAACCGTTTAAAACCACATTTTAAAACCCAAAAATGCGCGCACGTTCTATACAATGGTCATATGTCAAATGCAATATAACCACGGGCTACACATTTAAATACCCGTGCTCCATTTAATCGGAGAGCATGGTCATATATCAAAGCATAGAACCGTGGGTCGGGGCTAGCCCCAGCCCGACCCCCCACCGTTTACACCTATATTCAAATTTAAATATATATGAAAACGTATGGTTGTTAAGAACCATAGCATGGCACATTGGCATGGCGGACTTTACCAAAGCTTTGACTAGTGTGGGAAGGTCCGGGGGTCGAACCCCATGGACTCCAATACATTTTAACAAACAACCAATTGCCAATATCGAGGTGCCACATGGCAGCCCATGACTGGGCCATGTGGCACCCAATCACTTGTTAAACAATGCCACATGTCGCCTCCCAATTTGACCAATTGTCAGCCAATAGATGACTGCCACGTCACCAGCTGCCCTGTCAGCGTAGTTCACACCACGTCACCTGTATGGCCTCTACCACGTCATCCTGTACGGACTGCCCAGTCAGCATCCTTTTTTTTGCCTGTTTGATGATTCGAACAAATCGCTATATCTCTCGCTCTCGATGTCCATTTGAGATGAAACGATTTTCCTTGGATTCCTGATGACGAGGGCTATGCTCTTGTTCGTTTTGAGGCAATTCCGAGAACGTTGATTTTTGAGCTAAAATTTGACCCCTAGTCCAAATTTTGATCAGTGTTCATCAACTAGTAGCATGAAGTATTGTTCATCTTTCAATCATTTTGTTCTTGTTGGTCCAACTAGATCAGTATGTACAATCTCTAGTAGTATTTTTGTGGAGTATTCCTTTGAATTAAACTTTTTCTTGGTTTGTTTTCCCTGTAGACAATGTTTGCATAGAATGTTTGTTGGCTTCTGACTACTTCCTTTTTTCTAAATTTGACAAGATTATCAAAATTTGTGACTCATTCTTTTGTGCTAGATCCAACTTTCATCATCCTTTCCTAAGAAACATCTTTCCTTTCCTATTTCATTTAGAAGATATATGTTTCTTGGGGTTCTTATAGTTGTAGCTACCAACTTTCCTGATTCTATGTTCCTTATCTTGTACTTCTTTTAATCAAACACAAGTCTATGTCCTTGATCACACATTTGACTTACACTTAGCAGATTTTGTTTCATATCTTCAACCAATGAAAAAAATTATGTCGTGGAATCCTTACTTCTGATCTTCATTGTCCCCTTTCCAATAATCCTAGCTAAGTTGTCATTTCCAAATGAAACTGATCCATCTCTTTCATTTTTCAACGTCAGAAACTTGTCTTTATCACTTGTCATATTCTTTGAGCCTCCACTATAAACATACCGTCCATGTTTCTTATGTTGAGCCTATAGAGAAAGATGACATTCCTCAATGTTGAATTGATCCTACTTTCTTATCCATTTCCTTTGCGGTTCCTACTTATGACTGTTGATATTCTTCTTTGGTTCCCTTGGAGGAGCAATGAGTCTACAATCTCTAGCTATATGTCCAAAGTTGTTGCACTTGTATCATTATACCTCATCACTTAATGATCCAAATTTGTTGTAGTTTCTAATTTGTGCTTCATGATATATTATAGGATAAATATTTCTTGTATATCCCTCATCATTGCTTATGTTGTTGGTATTGGCTGTACAATTCACAACTTTGTGCCCAAAATTATAACATGAATAAAATGAACCAAGAAAAATAGTTTGATACTTGGGAGTAGAAGATATTATGAATGGTCCTGCTCTTATGAATCCTTCTCCTTATTGAGTTATTTCTATAGCTGGCTACTACTGATACTGATTTTTTAATCTTGTAGGTGGTGTAGTGTCTCTATAATATTCCTCTTGAATTTTCATGTCTTCTTCTTTCGAGGGACCTCTGACAAATTTTGCATAGTTTCTTGGTTCTTCTTCTTTCTCTATCATTTTGGAGCTTGAACCTTTCTTTGTCTTTGTCTGATTGTATCCTAATCCATTTCTGTCATAGTATGGTATTTGATTGTTAATGATATTGTCCAATATCCTTGTGTTGTTTTGTTGCACGTCTTTCTTCTAAAGATCTTTTCTTAGAATGACTATCTCTGCTTCTAACTTTTCAATGATCCTGTCCTTTTCATATAACTTTCCTCTGATTGATTCTTTAATCCTGTTGTCTTCTTCTACCTGGATTTTTAGTTTCACAATTGTCTTCTCGACTTATTTGGGGTTCTGAGACTATCATTTCTTTGTTAGTTCTTCCTAGAGTGACTTGTTTTTCTTCTTTTCTCTTTTAATAACTTCTATGGAACTCAACAATTATTCTATGTAATCGACTTCTGCCTCTTAATATTCTTATTTGGAGCCTTCTTCATCGGATTCTTCTATTTCCATGAATAGTACCCTTTCGGTATCACTTTCACTAGCTTCATCTTCATCTAATGAGGAACTATCTTCCTTGGTGCAAAGGATTTTCTTGAAAAACTTGTTTTTATTTCTTCTACCCTTTTGAATTTGCTTTTTCTTCATAGGGTCATATTCTTCTTCATTTTTTTTTATTTTTCTTATAAGGACATTTATTAGAAAAATGACCAACACCATCACAATTAAAATAAATCAACGGAAGCTTATCTTTGTATTTGTCGGTTCCTATTTTCAATCTTCTGATGAAGTTAGCCACTTCTTCATCTTCCTTCGAATCATCGATGAAGATACAATAAGAATTTTCCTTATGTTTATCTTTCTTCTTTGTCTTCTTGGTTGTCTTGAATGTTTCTTCCTTCATGACTGGATTGTCCTACTCTGTCATCATCTCATAAGTTGTGAGTATCCCATGCAACTCATCCATGGTTATTGTATCTAGGTATGATCTTTCTTCTAGAGATGAAATTTTTGAATCAAACATCATTGGTAGAGACATTAATGCCTTTTTCATAATGACCTATTATTTATCTCATCTCCCAAGCCTTTGATACTATTTACTATTTCGTCGACTCATAGAAAGTAGGATGATATGTTTTCATATCCATTCATCTTCAATTGTTCAAACTTGGCTCTAAAAATCTAAAATTTGGCTTTCTTAACTTTCGTATCTCCTTCGTATATAGTCTTCAAATTATCCCACATTTATTTTGTGGAATCACAATGCATAATCTTGGTATGTATTGCTTGATTCACACCATTCTCAATAGAATTTATAGCCCTTGAATCATTTTCTTCGAACTTATTTCAGTCTCTATCTATCGGGGGAGTGGCAGGTTCTTTGTATCCATCCACTATTGATTGCCAAAGATCGAATCCTTGTTCTTGAATATAATTTTCCATTCTTCTGCTCTAGAATGCATAGTTCTCACCATCAAATTGTGGTACCCAAATCCTATCATGATCCATGATCTCCTTCCAATGGTTAGAATGCTTCTTGAAGGACCTAATTTGATACCAATTGTTGGATTATTGAGAAGGGGGGTGAATCAGTAATGAGCAATTATAGTACTTTTAACCATAGTTTATTCCTGAACAATATTCAATAGTTTATCATTAGAATTCAATATATCATCAACAGTATAATCATAAATGGCATCACATCGCAATAGATACATAGTACACAAATATTTATGTGGAAACCCAAATGGGAGAAAACCACATAATGATTTTGTTATATATTTATCAAAATAAAACATTCATTGGAAGCACCAATTTTTTATTCTCCAACTACAACTGGAAGGAGGATTCAACCCCATATTTTCATGCTCCAAGATGAAGGAAGCTACAAATCCTTGATTCTCTTGCTCCAACTAGAAGGAGGCTACAACCCCCTAGGTTCTCCAGCTACAACCAGAAGGTGGCTACAACCACCTTTCCTTTCCCCATCCTGCCTCCCTGAAATATAAATGTAGACCAACTGTCACAGACTCTGCCATAGTCACTGCCACAAAGTCTGTCACTATCAAAACTATGTCACTATCACTGTCTCTATCACTATCACAACTCTGTCACTGTCTCATCAACATGTATCTGATCATCAACTAATTAAACATGTACCATACCATGCATCAAGTGTATACCAATATACATACTATCTCATGCATCAATTATGAACCAAAAGATACATCCATAATGAGTAGTGAATCATGAACTAGAGCATCAACCATATACAACCTATGTCATATACCATACCATCAACCATATGCATATATGTACCATGTCATCAGTGAAACATCTCAAAGACCCTATGCATGTCCCTCATGCATATGTCACCATACAACATGAATAACCCTCAACCATGTACAAGCAACTCAAGGATGTTAACTATAAGAACCATATCAATGTTGTACAATACATAAGAGTGTTTATCACTCAGCCAACTAACCAACATATACCATATCCAAGTACAATACCAAACATACCAAGAATTCCTCAAGAATTCACAACATCATAAGAAAATATAAGCATCAAAACATACTAATAATCATACCAAAAAGTATGTAGCTAACTTGAACCTATAGAATGTTGATCTGTGAACTTGATTTCAAACTTTAGGGACCTGGTAACAACATATATTAAAATTTTCATGAGTGTTTCATAGATACGTGACTTTCCCCTTTACAACCCATGTATATCTATGATTTCTTCCACTGCATCCCACGTACATCCATTCCCTACTGACGTGCAACTCGCAAACACCTCAAAATATAGGGTTTTCTACAAACCCCAGACTTTCTCCTTTGACCTTCCTTTTCTACCTCAAAAATATGTCGTCACAACATTATAAAAACATCACTAGTTCACAAGATAGATAAGAAATGAATAAGTGTATGAATGTACTTGTGAATGACTCCTTGAGGTGTTTATATAATTGTGATAGGTAAATCCTCTCCTTAAATTAGGGCTCCTAGGGTTTTCTTGTTACAACAAATTTACCCCTTTGACCAAGACTTGTAACAAACTAGGGGATTCTTTTCCATGCTTTGGGGTGCCCAACTTTACAAGGTCATATATACCTAACCATGAGGAACCATGTGGAATTTTTCATATCACTGAAAATGGAATGATGAGTACTATCCATCTACTAGGTTCTTACCTGCATTCGCATTGTCCTTTCTATCCATATTCTTCATTCAACTTTGGGTACCACACTATCCAGGCTACCAGAATTCTTATAGGGTTTACATTAATCTCTAATATCACTCTCCAAGGGTTGACATCATTGACATCATTGACAACCAACTTTCCAATGATCTCCCCCTTTGGCATTGATGACAACACTTAGGAATGGAAATAATTATGCGCATGCTTCCCATGTGACCAATTCTCCCCCTAATTCCATGCCCCTATATCTCCATTCCTTACTCTTTATCTCTCCCCCTTTTACATAAATGACAAAGGGTACTCCTCATCTGTATTTTATCCCCCTATCTACAAGCCTCCACTAATGTATATATGAAAAGAATTTAAAATTTTTGTTACTTGAACTCCTTAAATACTTTTGTTTCTCTCTCCCCCTGTCTCGTTAATCTTGATGTTGAGTGGATCACTGTGAGGTACAAACTACTCCAAATTTTTGTCGCAAATACTCGAAAGGTTCCCTTGCAAGTGGTTTGGTGAAGATATTTGCAATGTGCTCCTTTGTCCTGACATACTTTATCTTGATGTTCTTCTTTGTAGCATGTTTCTGTAAGAAGTGATACTTGATCAAAATGTGATTTGTCTTAGAGTGCATCACTTGATTATTTGAAATACAAATGGCATTGGTGTTGTTACAAATTATTGAAATAGGCTCATCATACTTTACTTGCATATCCTGCAATGTCTGCTTCATCGAAAGAACTTGAGTATAACAATTTGTTGTTGCAATGTATTTTGTCTCTGCTTTGGATAAAGATGTTGATGCATGTTTCTTCCTTAACCATGATACCAGACACTCACCCAAGTAAAAATATTCTCCACTTGTACTTCTTCTATCATCAATGCAACCTGCCCAATATGCATCTATGTAAGAAACAAGAGACAAATCCTTCCCTTTTGGATACCATAATCCAAACTATTAAGTACCTTTGAGGTATCTGAATATCCTCTTCATTGCCATAATGTGTGATTACTTTGGTGCTTCTTGAAACCTTGCAACTTGTCCAACTTCCTTCATCACATCTGGTCTCAAAGTTGTCACATAAAGTAATCTACCAATCATCGATATTTTTAGACAACTGAGAGGGGGGGGTGAATCAGTTGTTACTGTACTTGAACAATTATACCCATTTTAAACTCATTACAAAACACTTAATGATGATCACAATAATTCAGGGAAGTAAGCAATAGAGTATTCAACATCAATCACACACATGAAGTATACATAGACAAATATTCCTGAGGAAATCCATAAAGGGAGAAAACCTCTTCTTCTTAATATAATAAGTAGTCTTTATATTCTGTACATTATCATTCTTATGAGCACCCACTCTTTGTGATGCTACCACCCCTTTTTTACAAGCTGCAACTTGCTGAGAGAACCACTCTCTGGTTTCTCTAGCACCCACTAGAACGAAGCAACAACTCCCTGATTTTTCTAGCACCAAATGGATGGAAGCACCAACTTCCAGTCACACAGGCACCAACCTGTGTAATAGATAAAAATCATTCTCCCTTGCACCACCCTCCCACCCTGGTTTCTCTAGCTGCCACCAAATGGAAGATACAACTCCATGTGTTCAAGCACCCACTTGAAACTCTAAGGACAACAATCCTCCCTAGCACCTCCCTGCCACAATCATCAACGGTCGAGATCTCCTTTGGGTCTCTGGACTTCAGATATTTCAGCTTATGTTATCCCTCCACTAGAGTAGATCGATGGATGAGAATACACTCGAAGTGATCTTTCAGATCAGATGACTCGTGTCCTTGCTGACATGGTCTACTGATGTGGTCTACCACATATGTCCTTTGCTGACGTGGTCTGCCATATATGTCCTTTGTTGATGTGGTCTGCCACATGTCATTTGTTGACATGGTTTGCCACATGTCCTTGTGGATGAGGTTTGCTAACGTAATCTGCTGACATAGATCTCCTTGATATAACAATCATCATACGTTCTCTAGATATGATGTTCCTTATTCATTTCGGATTTCTGACTCTCTGGGCTTCGGGTTTTTCAAATCTCAAATTTTCCGAAGCATAACCTCCTCGCCTCTTTATATCCAAAGTGAATAATGTTTGTTGATCATGTTCTTATATCGATGGCTCGATATATATATATGATGCAACTTTTCTAGCTTATCCCATCCTTCCACTTGAATTGATCCGACGACTGACAGGTATTCACATAAGTGAGATCTCATATCTTTTATCTTTCTTATCCTATCATTCCACTCAAAATGATCTGACATTTGACAGGAATCCAGGTTTGATCTGACGACTGACGGGTATTCATATATTCAAACTCTCATCCCTTTTAGATTATCCTATCCTTCCACTAAAATGTGATCCAACAGTCATGAAGACACTCGAAGAAAATCAATGATCAAGGATGATTGCAGAACCATAACTTGCGAGTGATTTAACTCGTCACCAAAACTCCACAATTTGAAGTTGTGCACCGTTGGTGAGTCAACCAAAATCGTCACTCTTCGAGGCTATAAGATCTAATGGTCCTGAGTAATTGCAGGATTGGAAATAGAAGGATATTTAATTCTCCTTTCGTTCTCTGCAATCTATCCCTATCGTTGATCTGGCGATTACGCATCCAACGATCACAACTCAATCCAACTTAATCTAATCACTTGTTGGATCAACCACAGTCATCGATATCTGAGTCTACAATATCTGACGATCTAGACCAATTGAGGTATTGGAACTAGCAAGTCGTTTAATTCTCCTTCCAATCTTTGCAATTTATCCCTGTCATTGATCTGTCGATTGTACATTTGATGATCACGACTTGATATGACTTAAAATGATTGTTTTTTGGATCAACCACAGTCATCGATTTTGAGTCTATGAGATCTGACGATATAGATGGATTGCGGGATTAGAAATAGTGAGTCATTTAATTCTCCTTTCACTCCCCGTAATTCATCCATGCCATTGATCTAGTGTGCAGATCCAATGGTCACGATCCTTAAGCCCATGGTCATTCATATGACCGACATCCATAAAATGAGACGATCAACACGATCGATTTCTTGATCGGACGACTGCTGAGGCTTCTCACCCTGAGCTTACGCTTTTCCTTTCGAGCTTTGATCTATGTGTATTGTTCACTCCTCCTCTGAGCTTATGATTTTCCTATTTTCCATCATCGTTTTTGTTCTTTCCATCAATGACAACCACACTCTTCTTGTAAAATATTCCAACAATCTCCCCCTTTGGCATTGATGGCAACCCTGAAAGGCTGCACTATTCTTCTTAGACCTCCAATTGTAACATCCAGAACAAATCTTTTCTCCCCCTTTGACATCAATGTCAAAGAAAACATGCTCCCCTTGAGTTGTTGTAGTACTTTTCGGAGGTATCTGATATTCAACCAACACATAATCCCCCTTATAGGATGGAATGTCTTAGGTGAGAGAATGGATGACACCCATCTTCTGACGGAGATATTCAAATGGTGTCTTGGTTAGGGGTTTAGTAAATATGTCTGTAATTTGTTCTGTGGTTGGAATGTGATGAACCTGAACAATCTGATTGGTGACCTTCTCTCTCAGAAAATGGTATTTTATGGGGATGTGCTTGGTCTTGGAGTGGAATACAGGATTCTTTGACATGCTAATTGCACTAGTATCATCACAATGAATTGGGATCGGTGCAGTATACTTTACCTCCAAGTCTGTAAGTGTTTGAATCATCCACAGTACTTGGGTACAACAAGTGGCAACTACTATGTATTCATCTTCAATATTCGATAAGGAAATGGAACCTTGATTCTTGCTCAACCATGCTACAAGAGAATCTCCTAAGAAGAATGCACTTCCACTCGTGCTTTTTCCTTTCATCCACGCAGTTAGCCCAATAAACATCTGAATAGACTGATAATTAAAAATTAATATTTCTAGGATACCATAGGCCATAGTTCATTGTTTATTTAAAATATTTGAATATTCTTTTGACAACTAGAAAATGACTCTGTTTAGGTGTAGACTGATACCTTCCTACCATTCCAATAGAATGCATTATGTCTAGACAAGATGCTATGATGTACAACAGGTTGCCTATCATAGACCTATATGAACTTTGATCAACATTAGGTGAGTCATTATCCTTTCTTAACTTGCATCCAATGACCATAGGTGTGCTCACAGGTTTAGAATCTTCCATTTGAAACCTTTTCAATATTTCTCTTAGATATTTTTCCTGAGAAAGAAATATTCCTTCAGACCTCTGAGTAATTTGTAGACCAAGAAAAAATGGCAGTTCCCCTATCACAGACATTTCAAATTCAGACTGCATGGCAGAAGCAAACCATTGTACCAATGAAGCATTATTACTTCTGAAGATGATGTGATCTACATAGAACAACAGAATGATCAAATCATTACCCTCTATTTTGATATATATATTGTTGTCAATTGTTCCTCTCTTGAACCCTTTGTCTTGAATATACTTATCTAGTTTTTGATGCCAGGCACGAGGAGCTTGTTTCAACCCATATAAGGATTTCTTCAGCTTGCATACAAAGTCAGGAGTATCTGTCAGTGAAAATCCTTCATGTTGTTCCATATATTCTTCTTCTTCTATATCTCCATTAAGAAATGCTGACTTAACATCCATTTGATATACTTTAAAGTTCTTATGACATGCATAGGCAAGAAACATTCTGATGGCTTCCAATCTTTCCATTGGAGAAAAGGTTTCATTAAAATCTTGTCCTTCAATCTGTGCATAGCCCTTACAGACCAATATTTCTTTGTTCCTGACAACTTGTCCATGCTCATTCAATTTATTCTTAAAGATCGATTTGGAACCTATGACATTTTTACCTTTAGGTCTAGGAACCATCTCCCAAGTATTCTTTTTCTCAATTTGGTCCAGTTCATCATTCAGGATTTAACCCAATGGTCATCTTCACTGGTTGAATTAAAGTCTTTAGGTTCAAGCAAAGACAGAAGGGCAATCTGATATTGTTATGAGACATTATTTAACTTCTTTCTTGTTTGAACTCCTTGGTTTAGATGACCAACTATCTGATGTTCAGGATGATTCTTCCTAATAACTCTGGAGGGGTGTCTTTGTCTTGATATCCTAGTTTGAGTCCTTCAGCATATTTGTATCTAACTTAGAGTATTCTCCTTCTGATTCTTGGACCTGTTCATCTTCATCTTCAGTTGTGTCCTCTATAGCAGACTCAATATTGCTCACCTCTCTTACTGGACTGTCTAGGACTCCTTCATCAACCTTTAAATCAATGCAATCAACTAATTTATGCAATATTTTATTAAATCATCTATATCCTTTACTATTGGTATAATATCCTAAGAAGATGCCTTCATCAAAACTGTCATCATACTTGACAAGGTTTTCTTATTATTATTTATGTAGCACTTACTCCCAAAGACTTTGAAGTGTTTGATTGAAACAGGTCTTCCATACCACAGTTCATAAGGTGTCTTGTCAGTGTGTGGTATGAGGTGGGATTTGTTAAGAATATGGACTATTGTGTGTATTGCTTCTACCCATTAGTTTTGACCAATGTTCTTATCATTCATCATTGACTTGGCCATTTGTTGAACTATTTTGTTTTTCCTCTCACTACTCCATTTTGTTGTGGAGTTCCTGGGATTGTGTATTTTCTCTTGATCCCATGTTTATCACGGAATTACTTGAAATCACTTGACATAAATTCTCCTCCTTTGTATGATCTTACTTCCTTTAGCCTGTTGCCTATTTGATTCTTAGTTAAAGACTTAAATATTTTAAATTTCTCAAATGCTTCATCTCTTTATTTGAGAAAAGAAACCCAAGTGATTCTGGAGTAATTATCAATGATGAACATGAAGTAGTTCTCCTTCCCCGTGCCTTCCTGTCTTGATGGTCCACATAAGTCCATATGAACTAATTGGAGTGGTTTCTCTGTTGAAGTAGAGCTCTTGGATTTAAACTAATTCCTGGTTAGCTTTCTTACTTGGCAGGGTTTACACAAAGAATCTTGTGGCTTTGATATTCTTGAAAGATCTTTTACTGCCTCAAGATTTTTGAGCTTGATTAAGTGGTCAAAATTTAGATGTCCAAGTCTCCTATGCCATAACCATATTTCAACATGTTTTCTTATATGAGACTCTTCTCTATCTTCTTTCAACACATATACATTATTATCTATCCTTATGCCTTTAGCCACCACTTTTCCTGAGTTTACATACTTTATATTAAAATCTTTGGAAGTGAACACCACTTCACATCCTCTATCACACATTTGACTTACACTGAGAAAATTATGTTTCAGCCCATAAACAAGAAGAACATCTTGGGATTTTCCTTTACCATTACTCAAACTCACCATCCCTTTACCTTTGATTTTACCTGGTTCATCATTTCCAAAGGTCACATTTCCTTTTTTACTTTTACTTATAGACAAAAACTTATCCTTGTCTCCAGTAATGTGCTTGGAACATCCACTGTCTATATACCAGGGGTCTTTTTGTTTTTGAGCTGAAAGTACTAACCCACATTTTTCACTATATTTCTTTTTCCATGTCCTGGAATTTCTAGCTAAGGGTTTTATGCTTGGATCTGCTTTGTAATCCTTCAGATGACAGTTTGCATCTTTGTGGCCGAAGTTATGACAGTTATAGCATTCGAGATCATTGTTCAATAGGTCAAAGTGATTGGTGCAACTTTGTCTACTCATTGGTTGTTTGGTTCTATGTTGCAAAGATTGTTTATTTCTTGATCTCCTCGGTTTCATGTCTCTAAACTTAATTTGACAATTTGCAATCTTATGACAAAAATTAGAACAGAAAAAAAAGTAACCATGGAAGAAATTTTGGTTCTTGGAGGATGGCCTTCTTCTTGGCATTTGTTGCTCCATCTTCTGATATCTTTATTCTTGATCAGGGATCATCTTGTCTTTATTAGCTTCTGGTGTAAGATTACTCGCATGGTCTGATTGTCTACTGACTTGGAACTTGATCATCTTTATTGGCTCTTTGCTTTATGGTTGTTTGTTGCTTGAAACACATACATAACCTAAACTAGTCTTCAACAAAGGATATCTCTGCTTCCTCAGAATGTCTCTTAGTTCTGCTAAGGCTTTAATGCTTGGAAGATTTTGGATATACAAGGCTTTAAACTTCTCCATCTCTTTTCTGGTTTTTACTACCTCTTCTTCCAAGGCTTCACATCTTTCCTTCTTCTCTGATAACTGTTGTTTCAGAATGTCCTCTATTTTCTTTGCCTCTTCTAATACCACTTTTAGCAGGGCAAAGTCTTCATAAGGTTTTTTACTGTCTTTCTTGAACTATATCAACAATTGATTTTGCTTTCTCTTCTTAAGTCTGAGTCTGTCAATCTCTTCCAAAGCACTGATAAACTCTCCTTCCAAGTCAACCACAACTTCTTCATTATTAACATCACTTCATGTGATTTTATTATCATAATCCTCTTTGGCCATAAGCATAAATTCATTAACCTTATCTTCACAAGCAGAATCACTATATGTGTCTCCTGAAGAGTCATCATTGTTTACACATAAACTTTTCTTTATACCAAATATCATGAATTTGTACTTCTCTTCACCTTCAGAGTTCTAGTCCTTCTTCTTGTGTGGACACTTAGATGAAAAGTGACCTATATTTCCACAGTTAAAACATTTGAATGGAAACTTGCCTTGGTACTTTCCTGATCCTTTCTTTAGTTTTCTCACAAATTTTTCTTCAATTTCATTAGGTTCAGAATCCTCATTCGCATCTTCTTTAAATGATTCTTCTCTAGAGGTGGGTTTATATTTACCTATCCTCATTTCATATGTAGTCAATGTTTCTAGAAGTTGATCAAAAGGAAAATTTTTTAGATAATTAAGTTCTTCTATAGCAGAGACCTTTGGGTTGAACCTATCCAGCAGAGATCTCAAAATTTTATGAGCTAAAGAGGCTTCCTCAATTTTTTCCCCAAGTGCCTTCATTGCATTTACTAGTTCTTCAACTCTCATAAAGTACTTCCCAACAGTTTCATCCTCTTTCATCTTTAGTTGTTCAAACCGTAGTCTATATGTTTGAATCTTTGCATTCTTTACCTTCTCATTACCTTCATAACTGCTAATGAGTTTGTCCCACATTTCTTTGGCAGATTCTAAGTGCATAACTTTTACAAATTCTACTTCTGCAGGCCCACTTAGAATAACATTCATAGCCTTAGCATTAAAGTTGAATTCTAGCTTGTCATCCTTAGAAGCTAGTACAACTGGCTTTACATAACCAGTCTCTACCACATCCCAGACATCTGCACCTAAAGCCATTATGTAGGTTCTCATCCTAACTTTCTAGAAGGCAAAGTTTGTTCCATTGAATAGGGGGGCCTTATTGGTTGACGTTCCTTCATGGCTAGTCACGTTTAAGCTCTAGTATCTACCCTTAGATAAAAGGAACCCACTCTGATACTAATTGTTAGACAACTGAGAGGGCGGGGGGTGAATCAGTTGTTACTGTGCTTAAACAATTATACCCATTTTAGACTCATTACAAAACACTTAATGATGATCACAATAATTCAAGGAAGTAAGAAATAGAGTATTCAACATCAATCACACACATGAAGTATACAGAGACATATATTCCTGAGGAAACCCATAAAGGGAGAAAACCTCTTCTTCTTAATATGATAAGAAGTCTTTGTATTCAATACATTATCATTCTTATGAGCACCCACTCTTTATGAGGCTACCACCTCTATTTTACAAGCTGCAACTTGCTACGAGCACCAACTTTATGGTTTCTCTAGCACCGACTAGAAGGAAGCAACAACTCCCTGAGTGTTCCAACACCAACTGGATGGAAGCACCAACTTCCATTCAAACATGCACCAACTTGTGTAACAGAGAACAATCATTCTCCCTTGCACCACCCTGCGACCTTGGTTTCTATGGCTGCCACCAAATGGAAGCTACAACTCCCTGTGTTCAAGCACCCACTTGAAACTCTGAGGACAACAGTCCTCCCTAGCACCTCCCTACCACCATTAGATATAAATTTTGTTAATGAAATTCATTACAGTGATATATTATTAATCAATGGATTACCAGTCTCATCACTGTTCTTCTACACTAATCTACTCTACCTGTATTAGTGTCTTCCTTCTGGCATCTTCTTGCACTTTCTATTCTTTTGCCCTATCTCTTCTTGTGCACCTGATATTTTTATTCCTCTCTCAAATCATGCTTCATTGTTCTATCTCTTTATGTTCATGTTGTATGCTCCATTACATACAGTTAAACTTGTTTTTCACAGAAACAAAAACCTCTCTCTGTCACAACATTATCCTTTTTTTCATGCTCTCATCCACCGTTACACTCCCATATCCAACACTCAAGCCGGCCATATCAGAACACTCATTTTGGGAATCTCAGAACACTCATTTAGGTAAACTCAAAATGCTCAAGATCCATGATTCCAATGCTTAGGAACGAATGATTCAACCGTTTAGGAACGATGATTCAGTTAGTGTAACTAAATCCTAACTAATCAAGAAATCACAAGATGAAACAATAACCCTTTGATCATATTCGGTTTGATTAGCACCATCAGATTATATCTTATTTAAATATCTTATCTCACATGACCAATGGCGGTGACCAGACGCTAGGCTTAATGAGCACTTATTAATTCAACGGTCACGATTCAATCTCCTGAAATGGACGACTTTCGTAACTTTGACATTTCTCCCTTCAGAACTTTTTGGTTTGAAACCTTTTAGAACTTCCAAATCAGATTTCCTGAAGAGATCAGATGGTTTACGTTTATTTTGTAGAAACGGATATATCATCAGATTTGATTCTTACAAGGCTTAATTTGATGGCCAGGACTTAATCAATTGTTGATATGGATGACCACCTTTTACTCCGGGTCTTCGACTATTATACTTACACTATCCTTCCACTATATCTTTATCAATGGTTGAGAGTGCACTCGACATCAGATCGACGGTCGAGATATATTTCGGGTGTTGTGGGGTATTCTACCCTACGGACTAATAAGCTAGGGCTCTAAACTTATACGCAGATCATGACCCTTAAGATTAACTTTTAACCTTCTACCCAAAATCTCAACCCCTTTTCTCAGGCAAACACGGGAAG
>JASDQU010249616.1:3580-16414 GCA_032191745.1 Picea mariana | reverse complement strand
AAGCGACGCAATTCAATTTTTTAATCTCTAGAAGGTGTGTATGACCAACGCCCACATGCATATGGTGCCCACAATCTCCTGACAAAGGGGCTTTCAAATTTGACCCTCTATGTCAAATTTGTATTGTTCCTCATTGAGTTAAACCCTAGTTCCAGAGATCCTCTAACAATCACTTTTCTGGGAGATGAAATCATAGGAGAGGGGTCCCCCTAGATAGAATATAATGCTATAAGTTCAACATAACTGGTGTTTCATTGATCTGAGGCAAGGTTTGGGTACTATGGAGAGTTGCAACTCTCTTCTTCAAGCCATTCAGGGACACAATACAAATTTGGTTCAAGGTCACAAAATCACAACCGAGCGAAGTAATTGAGTTTCATAAGATCTCAAAGGTGTGTATGAAAAATGACTAGACAACCATGATGCCCACAATCGCCTGACGTAGGGGCTTTGAAATTTTACCCCCTTTTCATGTTATCACTCTATAAATTTCCCTGCCAGTGGAGGCAAGTGACAAAGGTAACCACAAACCAACTTATAGGCTAGAAGCTAGGCCTTCCAACCTAGAGAGGGATCTCTCTTTATATCTCAGTCAAGAATGATAGGCTATATAATAAGTATTATGCCTATATCATTGATGAGGATAGAGTTGAAAATGGGGTTTGGTTAGACAAGAGGAAAAGGACCATTGAACTATGGAGTCAACCCCTAAAAACGAATGAAAACAATGAATGGTAGGTAAAAATTTCCAAAGGAACAAAGGCTAAATTAGGTGATGAAATTTTAGTTTTGAGTTTGGTTGTGTAGGGTGGAAGAGGAAAATAAACATATAACAGAATAAGAGCACCATGAAATATGAATTCAGACCTAGTTAAGAAGAGAAACATAGTTTAAATCACTTGAGTCTAAAGCACCTTTAGATGAATTCTAGACCCTTTAATTATCCAATTTACATCGAAGAAAATGAAGATGAAATTAAGGACACAAGATGTACATACAAAAATAAGAGTATTGAGTTCACACCACCACCATTAGAATCTTTTTCATAAAAGGGTAAGGACTTCTACATTTGTATTTCATTCAGATTCATAAAATATTACAATAAGGATCAAAATGACTATACTTTCTGCCAACTTGCCCCCTTCACTTGAAAATTATCAAAATATAAGAGCCTATGCCACACTAGGCTACTAGGAGTCGGACTACTGCTTCCTAGAATTATGGATCTGGTTTCCTTCAAAGAGAACAACTCCTATGTGATTTGCTAAAAATAGAAGATCTGATTTTGACCATATTAATGTAACAAAAACCATCTTTTACAATCATGTATCTTGAGAAAAATTTGACCATGCTGTTGTGATGAATCACCAAGTACATCTGGAAAGTATTTCAAGTCATCCTATGCATCGTTAGAGAACTTTGCCACCTTTGCATAGAAAATTTGAGCTACTGCTGCGCAAGTGCTACCTACAACATTTGTGTAGAAAAATCCATTTTGTTGTAACTCATGTAGATCAGGGTGGAAAAAAATGAGTAGGAACTTGTATTTACCTCAAAAATCATATATCTTTCACCTCATCATGTCTTTTTTAATCATATGAGTCTACAACATTTGAGTTGCAAGAGCTCGCTACACAAATGTTGTGTATGATAGTTTACCAATCAAAACAATAACTGTGCCCAAGAAATGTTTTATGTTGTCACCCTTGTGAAAACATTCCTCCAACATCAATTGCATGTTTCCCACAACTTTTATGACATAAACAAAAACTTGGGATGACCTCATATCCAAAAATACAAAACTATAAGGCTTCCTCACTCATATCTCTTCCATTTCAGCAAGAAGGTTTAGTTTATCTTTTCCTTCTTCATCAATTTTGATTTGTAACCTCAAGGACCTATTTATCGTTATCAATGAAAAATGTTTCCTTTTTAGATTTTGTACCAAAAACGCAAGTGGACAATTTACACAAAAAAATAAGGGGGTTAGTTTTTGCTTTGTTTAGCATTAAGGGCTTTCACTAAATGAGAGGAAGGATTTTTGAGAAGGTATGCTAGCATGGAAAAAACAAGCCTTACTCATTTTACACAACAAAAACAAGTGATAAGTGAATTCATAGAGAAAACACTTGCAACATCACCCACTCCACCCATCATCAATGACTTTCACTGATTATCGATAGAGTGCCCACGGGAAACTTTGGACGTATCAAAAACTCCACACAATTCTTATCCAAAAAAAAATTACAATATTTTTTATGAATTATAATATCAAAAACCTATTTATTTTCTCTTTAGTCTTATAGATTTTTAATTATATTTTAATATTAATTTTTTTTTGTGCTTCCAGGTGTCGTACAACATTTTTCTATAAATGTGGTGTTGCAACGAAGGGATCACATTGTAATTGTATTCTTGAGCACACCATCATTTTTTGTGGAATCAATTTCAATGGAATCTTTCCACCAGATGATGATGATATATAAAATCTATATATCATTATTTTAATTATATCTGCTAGGTGATAATGATATATTTTGAATTTATGTGGTTGTTATATTAGATTAATAAATATGATAGTATTTTATTTTTTAATTATGTAATATATATATATATATATATATATATATATATATATATATTTCCAATGATATACATTTGTATATATGAAGAATTATTCAATGCAACTAGTGCTAAAGAGAGAAGGTCACATTAGTTGCAATGAGTATTCAAAGATTAAAAGAAGCAAAATTTGAGAGATTTTAGATTATTATTGATTGTTCTATTTTTATTAATGTACTTTGACTATTTATTTCCCATTAAGAACACCATATATTTCCAGATAAGAAATACTAATTTATGTAAGAGTGAAGAAATGAATGACCCAAGAAACATTTTATTTGTGAATTCTTAGCCATATACAACTTAATGTTGCCTATTGAAGGATTTTATAAAAAAGAAGCCCCCAAAAATAGTGTATTTTTAATATTATATCTAGGCACCTAAGACCCTCAACATAACTAATCTATTGTATTTTACAAGTTTTTAGATGGAGGGAGATATTAACTAATGTCCTCATTGAATGGATCCTAAGACAATGTAGTGGAAAGGGAAAAGAAACCAANTCTCTCTCTCTCTCTCTCTCTCTCTCTCTGCATGCATGAAGCTCTAGATGAAATAAGATGCAACTCCCTTCGTAGATGGTTAAGATTTCTAGGCTAGCGACCTTGCACATTTGAATTGACAAAGATAATTAAGTGAGAAAGGGAGCCCCATCCACAAAAACATGTGCTCAATGTTCCTTTTCAACACCTCATAGGGATTTTCCATGTTGATCCATGCATTCTCGATCCAATTTTGAAAGGGTAAACAAATTGAAGAGTTCTCCCTTTGAGGAAGATGTTAATGACAACTTTGAGGCCATCAATACATGATGGAACAACTTGTACTTCTATTTTTGGATTTTTGTTGCACAAAAGAAGGTATAAATTCAACATCTCAGTAACCATAAAGGTGTAGTATTGGGTACTTTGCAAGGGTTTGACAAGTTTGCAATTGAAGGTTGGGGTTTCCCAAGAGCCTAATGGGCAATTTTATTTTCTGAAGGCCAAGGAGCCTACTTGCAGAATTCACTACTCCATTTGCAAAATATATCCTCTTCTATTTTATATCTTTCTTTGTTATCCATAACCTTCTTCTTGCAATTCAACTCTATAGCGCTTTAAGCATCCTCTTTTGCATTCATAGTATATAAAATAAAGTTTTTTGTATGAATTCTTGTTGTGACTCCTAACATTATATGACTATGAACAATTATATGAATCTGGATCAAATACTAGCAATTGCCCCATAAGGCACAAAGACATGTTGATAAAAGAGCCAATGTATTTAATAGATGGATTGATATACATCATCACCAACATGTGGAAAATTAGGTACAGAACATCAAATTAATCCATAGATATCAATTTCAAACAAGAAAAATCAAAGCTAGAATTTTGCAAGGTGCACATTTGCATAAAATAGTTGTCTCTCAAGTCTCTTTGTATGTGTGTTAATAGGTAAAAACCCATCTATTTATATTCAGTATTATCAATCATTGCAGAATCTAGTAAATCATATAAAACCACACTCACAAAGTTCAAATTCGAAGGATGGATCCAACCAATAAGGTGCAAAGACATGTTGATAAAAGAGCGAATGTGTAAAAATGAAAAATAAAAAAAATGCATTTAATAGCTGGGTTTTTATACATCATCACCAACATGTGACAACTCAAGTATAGAACATCAAATTAAGGCACAAATATCAATTTCAAACAAGAAAAATCAAAGCTAGAATGCTACAAGGTGCACATTTGCATAAAATAGTTGTCTCTCAAGTCTCTTTGTATGTGTGTTAATAGGTAAAAACCCATCTATTTATATTCAATATTATCAATTGTTGCAGAATCTAGTAAATCATATAAAAACACACTCACAAAGTTCAAATTGGAAGGATAAATCAAACCAATGGCAAGTCCTCTTCCTATATGCTTAAAGATAAATCTCTTTCATTGCATGCCAGGAAGCAAATCTTTTCAAATTCACTTAAAAGAATTGGTATATCCACTAGCTTGCAACATCCCCAATTTGAATTATAATAAAAACATATATATCCTAGAAAAACTTCTAACTGAACGATGAATAATCTAATATAATTTTGGTGCAATGCAATTCTTTTGCAAATGAAGTGAACACACATATAGATTTCTTGAAGTACGGAAATCAATCTACTAGGAACAAACAAAAAACCAAAGAAGGGGTCACATTTGGGCAATCCTTGCTAGGTTGTAACTTCATATACATCCTTTGGATTTCAAATTAATGTATATCTCATCTAATAATTTTAAACAAACAAATAAAAAGAACACATTTCTGAGATCTTAAGAAAACATCATCTGGAAACAACATGAAAGGGGATTTTATACTCAAATGCAATGAGTTCACTACCAACGAAAATTTATATACACTTCCAATCATAAATTGTATATAACAATGCCACCAATTAACAAACAAACCATTAACCACTATCCTATAAAACAAAAAGCATGTACATGTTTGAATTGGAAAAATATTCAACTCCATTATTAAGTTTTTATTTTTATTTTATAGTTTTACATCCACATGAGTCCATTATTTAGATATCCAACATCAATGTATATACTAATATGTTAGGTAAAGGCAGTCAGATAATATAACTGATGTACCATGTAGAGTTTTTGTGATGCACATTACTCCATTATTAGTTAGATATCCACACTCAACTTATATAGTAATGTCTAATATCAAATAAAGTCATGTGGATAAGATAAATTATTTACCATGTAAGTTGTTTGTGATCTACATAGGAATTATATGTATGAGGGAAAAATTTAATGATTTTTATTTCACTTCAATTTAATTTCAATTTTTTTTCATTACTATCCCTATTATCCATTTTTTTTAAAACCCTATTATCCATTAATTTTTAAAAGGAAACCGAATTGACATCATCCACATGAGTCCATTATTTAGATATCCAACATCAATGTATATACTAATATGTTAGGTAAAGGCATGCAGATAATATAAATGATGTACCATGTAGATTTTTTGTGATGCACATGACTCCACTATTAGTTAGATATCCACACTCAATTTATATAGTAATGTCTAATATCAAGTAAAGTCATGTGGATAAGATAAATTATTTACCATGTAAATTGTAAATTGTTTGTGCTTTACATAGGAATTATATGTATGAGGGGAAAATATAATGATTCTTATTTCATTTCAATTTAATTTTAATTTTTTTTAATTACTATCCCTATTATCTGTTTTTTTTAAAAAGAAACCCAATTGACATTAGTGATTAAAAACCATGTATTGACATAATTAAATTATTATTAAATATCTATAAGTGATTAAAAAACATATTGACATGATTACATTATTATTAAATATTTTTATTTTATGTGAATGAAATTAATACAATACTGAACTATTTTATTATTAATATCTACATTTTATAGTTGATGAATCTAATAAAATACAAAACTACATTATTATTAGATATCAACATCTTATAGTTATAGTTTTTTTTTTTGTAAATTAGGGTTTTGTATTGATTCCTGTCAAAAAAATACAGCTATCCGAGATGCAATTAGCCACGTGGTCGCAGTGCTCATGAGGGAAAACACCACGCCAAATGTCCAAAAACAAGTATGGCCACGATGCCCAGTTGGGAAACCACCGTTGCCAAAGTCATGCCACTAAAAGTAAACTATGCTACGAGGCCACGCAGGGCCGAAAAATGTAATAGTGTACAAAAAGAGATACAGTAGTAAGGATGTTGAGCCGAGAAGTAGAAATAATGATAGAACCTTAAAATTTCGGTCCAAGCCATGGCCCTGCGAAAACCTGTTTCGCCGGTGTTTTTACTTTTCCACGTTCATCCATGGCCTGTCAAAGATCTTGAAGGAAAATCATTAGGGCGTCCACTCTTCTCTAGTGGTCGGCTTCCCTATTCTATGAGTCAAGCGTTTCCAATTTGATATCCTCGAGGTAGTTTTTCATAGTGCTCAGAATATTCAGGAGTTCTATTTGATCCTCACACTTGGCATAGGACAGATTGGGGTGGGTGGAGGGTGGAGAGGAAGAGGAGGACCTCAAAGGGGAGGTGGGATGAGGAGCGGTGAGCTAGGGGCAAGGAAGGGAGGGAAGGTAAGAGGGAAGCGGAGGGGGGGACGGAGGAGGAGGCCCATAGCCGAGTGAGTTCCAAAGAAAATTGAACCACTCGACCCTACATCCATAGGGGTTCTAGAGGGGGGAGAGGTCGCAAGGTGTCTGGTTAGGGGCCGACAGAATGACAGGTACCAAGGGAGGGGGAAATATTGTTGTTTTAGGTGGAGGGGCCACTTCAGGGGGAGTGACTGCTTCAGGAGGAGTGGAAGCTTCATAGGGAGAGTCTAAGGCAGGCAGTTTCCTTCCCCCAGCCATGCACCAGGCCGCTCCTCGCATTTCTTGCCCCAAGGTTGTGGAATGGTGAACAACGAGCTCCACAATAGAAAAAGAAACCAAAAGAGGTCACACCAGAGATCAATTATAGGATGAAGGGAAGGGAGAGACCTAGAGGTCTGTCTTTGAGAATGTTGAGCGAAAACGTGAGGCACAGGACACCCCATCATGACCAAATGAACCGGGAGAAAAGGATGGAGTTGAAGCGACAGGGAAGAACCTCTGCACAATTCCATGAAGACAGAAAAGTTGTAGAGCTTCCAGAGCATGTGAGCATCAGGGTGCAAATGCGAAGTCGAGGGTAGTAGAAGGTAATGTAAAGGCTCAAGGTGACAAAGGAGGGGAGGTGGTGAAGGACATACGCCAAGTGGAGTATGGCTTGGCCAAGTGGCCTCATCCCTTCTTGGAGCTATCATGTCATGAAGACACCCCTTCCGAGGGTATATATTTTGTGTAAGCTATGTTCTTGCAAGCAATGACTGTGGGGTGAGTACAATTGGTAGAAGGGGTACAAGAGAAGATACCTTCTTCCAACTCGACTCCGTGATTTTCCAGCCAATCAACAATTTTATTGGCCATTATTCTTACATGGGATGGGAGGATTACCTATTGTGGCTGGAGAATAGATTTTATTCTGCGGAGCCTATTCATGAGTCACCATCTTGGAGATATTTTGTTCGGGTCTGCCCCATTGAGTAGAAGTGAGAGGAGATTTATAACAATTTGTGAATCACCTTCTGTGATGCTGAGGCTTCTTGTAGGCCACAGAGGAGGCTTAAGATTTTGGTGGCCTTGTTGGTATTGTGCCCCATGTTTCCTGTCAGGATGTGAAGGATTTCCCCTTTATTGTTCCGGATGACCGCCCCCTAGCCAGCTAGTCATGGGTTTCCTTTGGAGGCTCCATCAAAATTAAGTTTAAAGAAGTTTGTGGGTGGAGCTTCCCAAAGAGTGGGGCTAGTTGTGCGTCCTGCAACTACCATAGGCCTTTCTGGGGTTGGAGTGATATTTAGTCTCCATGCTTCGAGGATGTTGAGTTCATTTTGTGGGCTTTGCAGGTCCTGATCCATCTAGGGATGCAGCGATATGGTTTCATTGATATTGGTGTGGATTGTGGTCCAAACCTCTTTCCATGTCCTGGTGACCGAATTGAAAATTCTTTTGTTCCTCTCTTTCCATATCTGTCATAGGATGAAACCTGGGAGAAGCTGCCAGATTCTATTGAGGATGGGAGAGTGAAATATCAATCTTCTCCATTCTGCAATGGTTTCCTTTAGACATATGTGGTTCCTGTCTGACGTTCTCATGATGCCAGCGCTTTGATCCCAGATGCATGAACTATAGGGGCAGAGGTTGAGGAGATGATTTTGGGTTTCTTCCTCTTGTCCACATAACTGACACCAAGAGGGGCCAATGAAACCCCATTTTCTTAAGTTATCCCAAGTGAGGATGTTGTTGTGCACCACTAACCAGAGAAAGGTGTTGATTTTCGGCCACGACTTCATATCCCATATTTTTCCCCATACCTCCTCTCGAGGTAAGGTTCTGTGACCTGCTTTTAAGTAGTAATCTTTAGGGATGTTGAAGGCACCTATGGTGGAGTGGGTCCACCTGAGAATGTCCTCTCGTTGTTGGCTTAAAATGTTCATAGAGGCAATATGCTCTTGTAGGGATCGAAGGTTGAACGTTGGGGGAGTATTTAGATTCTCTTGGGAATTTTTCCAGGTATGCCATAATTCCGCTAGATCGAAAGGCTTCCAGAAGTCAATGACTCTATGAAATCCTGCGATAGTTGTAAAGGGAATGAGGTCACTGAGAGTTGGATCTGTATTCAAGGCTAGGAGTTGTTGCCACATGACACTCCATAAGTTTGTCGATGATCCATTTTGTAGTTCCCAGAATGAATGTTCCATGATGAGTCCTCGGTTGTTCTGGGCCACATTCTAGATGAGCGATCCTGTGCTTTGACCATTCCACCTGATGAGTTCTTTTTCAGGGGTTGTGGGGGTATATTTATTTCTCCATAATCATGCCCAAATATATTGAGGTATTTTCAACCATCTCCACCAGATTTTATCATTGAGGACTTTGTTGAGAATGGTTGGGTCATGTAGACTGAGGCCTCTTACTTTTTTGGGGGTGCAGATCTTTTGCCAACTTACTAAGGAAATTTTGCGTCCTTATTTGATGCCTTGCCACATAAAGCTTCTTTGGATCGTTCTTAAGGTATTGAGGTTAAAACTTGGGGCTGCCAAGGCTGATAAGGTGTAGATTGAAAGAGCCTGGAGGATTGATTTAAGGAGAATGAGGCACCCAGGTAGATTGAGGGAGCTAAAGGTCCAAAGTGAGAGTCTCTTCCTGAAGGAATTACTGAGTGGGTTATCAATGAGGGGGATGTCCAAGTAGAATGACAATAGGACGTTGCAGGTGAAGCCTAGGATGAGAGTGAGATGGTTTTGGATAACAAGAGGCATTTTGAATAAGAAGACTTGGGATTTGGTTAAGTTCACTTCCATGACTAAAGCTTCATAGAAGAGATCTATGATGGATCTGAAACATCGGGTTTCTCTGGTGGTGGATAGTCCCATAAGAAGTATATCATCTACGAATTGGCTATGAGAGATGGGGGAATAAATTCCATGGGGTTTGAGGCCCGAGAGGGAAAGGTCCCTGATAGCTTCTTTAAGTGTGCAGCTGAGCCCTTCTACCATAAGGATGAAAAGGAAGGGCGAGACGGGGTCCCCTTGTCTTATTCCTCTTGAGGGGGAGAAAGGTTTGGAAGGGACACCATTGATAAGGATGGAAAACAATGCTGAAGAGGTGAGGTTGACAATCTAAGAGACCCAAGTGGGATCAAAGCCAAAGGCTAGGAGAGAAGATTTCAAGTAGCTCTAGCTTAACTTGTCAAAAGCTTTAGAAAGATCCAGTTTTAGGAGCATACCTTTGTGTTTTGGTAGAGTGAAGGGAGTGGATAACTGCATGATCTAGGATTACACTATCCAGAATTTGTTGACCTTCTACATAGTTGGATTGCTCTAGGGAAATTAGGAACGGTAGAATGGGCTTGAGGTGGGTTGCCATGATCTTTTTTAGGAGTTTGTAAATGAGATTGCAAAGGGATATGGGTCTAAAATGCGTTGGAGAAGTGGTGTTGTTCTCTTTAGGGATGAGGGTGATAAAATTTGCATTGAGGGCTTGGAGGACCTTTCCAAATCTTCTATAGTCCTCAATGATTTCCCACACATCCTCACGGATAATGCCCCAACAGTATTGAAAGAAGTCTGAAGTGAAGTTGTCTGGTCCAGGGGCCTTGCCAAGAGGAGTGGCCTTAAGAAAATGATTGACCTCCTCCTGAGTGATTGGTCTCATCAGGGTTTCATTTCTCTCCTTGGTGACCTCCATGGGTATGTGTTTGAGGATAGAATCGATTTCCTGCAAGCGATCTGTTGGGGGTTCCTGACGCAGACCCCTGAACCTCTATCCGAGATCCGCACAGGATCGTTCTAAAATCTCCTCGGGCCGAAGCGGCTCTTTTGGTTCCTTGCTGAAACCTTCAATAAATCTAATCCATAGGTCCTTCATGAAAACTCCACCTGCACTACATGCACTAGGTGTGAGTCTTTGCCTTTACATGACCACAACCCGGGCCTTAGTGCAAGCACCTTTCGTGGCTCATGATCTCACGAGTTTGTGAATTGAAGACCCTCGACTCCAAACCTCCGATACCCAAGAGTGTGATATGGGTATGGCCCCTTCCTTGCTAGCACCTTTATAAGAAACCACCACTAGGGCCTAACTCTAGCACCCCTCATAACTCGCAACTTCATGAGTTGGAGTGTTGAGCCCTCATGCTCCTCCATTGTGAATCCTTGAAATTAGATAAGTCAACAATGGGTTGACTCCTGCCAAGGTGACACATGTATGCCACCTGTCACCTACTTCTACCTTTCTCTGGGTGCTCTATGTTTGAGCCACCTATCAACCACATGGTCCCCACCTAATGGATGTGACATGTGTTCGCTTGAGCCCTTGGCGCTCGACACTTTGCAACTTCAGTGATCAAGGTGCAACTCCTGCACCCTCTGAAACCTCGATACATGATGTAGCGAGGCACCAAATCTCACAGCTCTCCTTCCTCCTCAATCGACGGTTCAGGTCGAATCACAATATCGCAATTCGGTGATTTGTAGCGCAAAGGACTACGCCTCCTCGCTCACGATACCCAAATTTGTGAGATGATCCAAATCTTTACCACCTGTCCTCCAGAATGGAGAGTCCTGATGCTTTCGGGACTTGAAGAGTCCTCTTCCTTCTGTTGTTACGAGGTTTAAACCTCACACACCTTTTCTGGATCCAACAGCTCATGACAACTTGGAACTTCTCCCCGAAGTGTCTCCACTGTCTGTTTCAGCTACTCTCCTGCGCGACCTCCTCCTACTGTCTGGACGTAGATTCAACGGTCCAGATCTTTCCTCCTAGTGAAAATCCAACAATAACTGTAGCTCCCACCCTAGCTTGTGCCTCTTCATTTCCCTTGGAATATTTTCGACGCTTGAAAGACTCAGCCTTCAATGATTCTCTTGCGAGCCCAGTTCCCTTGGGTCTCGTCTGTGTTATGGAAATGCTTCCCCTCCTGAGATTGCTTCACTCTAAAACCTTGAAAGGTTTTCTCTGTGCATGCTCTTCCTGTGCTTTCTCTTCTAAGCTTATGGGCTTAGAACAAGTCCACTCTCGCACACTCCTTGTGCTACTAAGATTTCAAAAAAACTCAGATTTGAGGCTGTTTCTTGGAAAGAAATACCTCATGCCCTCCTGGCATCCTTCTTCTCAAGCACTCCTTGTTGAACAAACAGACTATTCAGTAACTCTGTGAGTGTCTTTCTCCTTGACACTTCTCCTATTTCATAACTCGAAAGAGAGTTCTTCTCGGTGCACTCCTTGCACTCGCTTGATGCCCTCCTGGCAGAGCTTCTATAGAATCTTCAATGACTCTGTCTTCTTACCGAACTCAAAATAGAGTTCTCCTCAATGCATCCTGTGCTTTTTCTCATTGCCCTCTTGGCAGAGCCTCACAGAATTCTTAGAAATTTTTTCTTCCCTGTGGCCTCCTCTGCACAACTCCTCCTTCAAGGTGTTCAACAACCTTGAGGCTTCCTCCTTGAGTCAATGACTTCCTATGGTATGTCCTCCTAGCACATCTTTGTCTAAATTCAATAGAATTTAGAAGTTCACTCTATGCACTAGCTTATAGAACCCGCAGTGTTCTGTCATGCAACCTCTTGCATGAAGCCACAAAGAACCCAAACCTAAAATCAAAGAACTCACAAATAGGAAAATCTATCTATCCCTACAAATGCACATCTAACATACATCTACAACATATCATCAACACATAAAGACATTCATCAACATACACAGAATAACTTGCAGGAAAAACTGCTCTGATTGTATTAATCAAGAATGCTTGATTACAATGTGTTCGAGCTCAGACTGCAACAGAGTCTTGGCTCTCCTCTCCTATCTCTCTATTCTCTCTGCCTTACTCTATCAACTCTACTGCCTATAGATACAAAGTTTCTTTTTACAAAAGGGTGCTCCTTGAGTGCTTCCCTCCATCCTCAAGAACTCTCATTAATTACAATGAATTACATTGAATGGGCCATCTAATCCGAATTGGATCTAGATCCCCATCAACATGTCATCCATTAAGGAAACTCTAACTATAACCTGCTCAAAGGCATGGCTTGGCTCTACAAGCCTTACAAACATTTAATACATTTTCAAAATTTGAAAATGAGAG
>JASDQU010249613.1:4808-16437 GCA_032191745.1 Picea mariana | reverse complement strand
ACCCTATCCCATCATCCTCTTAGAAACAAGTCTCTCCCCCATTGAGAGCATGGCTATGAATAAATACCTGGTGTATAAGAACAAGTTAAACAACATGGAAGACAAGAGGCTACCTAAAATTTCTTCAAAATCAAGTCATAACCACAATCGACTCAAGCGAGGATGGCATAAAGACGTCCGGTCTTGGCTAAACTATTGGGGAATCATGGAAGAAACCATTTTGCAGAATAAAGATACTATTAAAAAAAAGTCAAATCAAAATTTAAGGAGAAAATGTGGTGTGATAAAGAGTTAGAGGAAAAAAGAAAATTAAGGTATTATACAGATGTAATCAAACCTAATCTAGAAGATCAAAATTATCTATCTGTTTTTCCAAGTGTAAAGAAAAAAATAAGCATTGCTAAGATAAGAACAAATTCTCACGAGCTCCATAGTGAAACTGGGCGTTGGTCGATTCCTAAAACATCATGGGATGAAAGACTGTGTCACCTTTGTGACACTAAGAATGTTGAAGATGAAAAGCACTTTCTCTTATATTTTCTAGCCTATACCCATATTAGATCTCATTTTCAAAATATTTGTCACACTACCAACCTTCCTAACCTCTTAACGCAACAAAAGTATGGTGATCTTGGAAAGCTTCTCTTAATGTTTTTTTAGCACAGAAACAAAATTCTAAAGAATCACAAGTCATCACTTACCTTATTAAGGTCCGATAGACCAATTCGGTCTTAGTGGACGTTAATCATCATCATCATCATCATCATCATCATCATCATCATCATCATCATATATATATATATATATATATAACATTTTTAATTTTTTAATGAAATTTTGTATTTTAATTTTTTTTTCTTAAATGTTTTTTAATATAAATTTTAGCTTAGGGAGTTTTAATAATTTTTTGAATATATTTTTTTTATTTTAGATCCTTTTTTTTTAATATTTTTTTGAATTTTGATTTGTTTTTTTGTATTTTTTTGGTTTTTTTTCTTCTTTTTTTAATTCTTTTTTAGGTTTCAAGGGATTTATTATTATTATTATTATTATAAATGTATATATATTTTTTAAACTGTTGTTTTCCGGTGGAAATTTTAAATTCTTTCTTTTTTTTAAGTTTTTTTTTTCAAAATTTTTTTAATGTTTTCTTTTTTCAAATTTGGGTTTTGAATATATATTTTTAAATGTATTATTTTCATGGAATTATGTATTATCTTGTGCTTGGAGTGATAAACTAAGATTTAAACAGTAAGCATTTAAGGGTTGATTTTATGATTTTGTTTACAGTAGTGATGATTTCTTTTACCACTTTAAACAAATGTGTCAATTTAATACCTCAATTTTAGAATGGGTGCTACCATTAGCAATACTTTTCAATTTGATGGTTGATTTTGAGGTTTTGGTTTTAATGGTACCAACTGCTAAAAATATGATTTCAAATTATCTATAATTTTAACATTTTGAAGAAAAAAAAAACAACTTTATGTAACATCATTTTTTTTGTTTATGTGTCGATTTTAAGGTTTTTTTGAGCTACTGTATGAGTTTTGATGGACATGATTGAAAAATGTTGTAATTTTGACCCCGTTTAAAAAAATGGTGCTACCAGTGGCACCACTTTTTGATTTGGGGGTTGATTTTCATTTTTTTTTATGCAGAAATATGGGATTTTTGGGCCAGAGTTCTCGTTTTGAGGTCACACTTCTCATTAAGTCGATAACTTTATTTAATACTTCAAAAGGACCATACTGTAAAGTCTTGAACTTATTACCAAGACTATGTAGCCTTTCTTTGTTAAAATGCAACCAAAATTTGTCTCCCACCTTGAATGTTTTCTCAATTATATGCTAATCATGTCAGGCCTTGTACTTTATCCTGGCTTATTCAATGTCTCATGTACTTGAAATTGATCTACCTAATATTTTCAACAATTTTCTCCATTTTCAAAGCTTCTCCTATGATGTCTTCCCTCACTCCTCCTTGTTTTCCATATACAACATATAAGGGCGAAGGAAAAAAATACCCAAAGCAATTTTCAAAAGGGGACTTACCAGTAGAAGTGTGGACTTCTCTATTGTAAGAGTGTTGAATACAGGTCATATTTTCACCCTATGTCTTTGGATGATTTAATTGTAACCTCTCAAAAATTGAACCAATATCATGTTGACTACTTCTATCTACTCATATGTTTATGGATGGAAAGTTGTAGATCTCTTCAACTTGGTGTCCATCTTTTCCCAAGATGTATTCCAAAAGGCACTGAGAAATATAGTATCCTTACTTGATATGATACTCCTTGGTATCCAAAAGTGCACTCAAACATGTTCAAAGAACATGTTTTTTTCTTCTTGTTCGTTCATGATATTTTTACAAGGAATAAGAATGCACATCTTGTTGAACCTATCAACTACCACAAATAGATATTCATGTCCCTTCTTGGTTGTTAGAAAACCACCCATAAAAACCATGGAAATGCTTTCCCAGGCTCGAGTGAGTATAGGTAAGGGATGGTATAAACCTTTCTTTTTATTACTAGTCTTGTTGGTACAACAAATTATCCATCCTCTAATATATCGAACTACATTGTCCCGCATTATATGGCAATACACATACATGTGTAAGTTGAAAACTATCATCCAAACACCAAAATGTCCTACAACCTTGGAGGTATGAGTGTCTCTAGTAAGTTTCAATATTTCACCTTTAGGAACATAGAACTTGTCTATATAGTAGAGAAACCCATTCTAGAGATGATAGTAAACCTTACTATCACCTTCTTTTACATGAATTTGTCCTTGTAGCTACTAAAATACCTCTTTAAAGTCCTCATCTTTTGTTCATGTCTCTTTATATGCATCATGGGTGAAAGGCTCCATGTGCATAAGAGTTTCCAAAGATGTAATCTTGGTTGTGGGTGGTCTTGAAAGCATGTCTGCCAACTTATTTGTGTTTCCCTTCTTATGTTTGATGACTAGATGAAATTGTTCCAAAAACCCCATCCACTTGTAATGTTTGTTTTGTTGAAGATTACTTTGGGCCTTCAAATATTGAAATGGATGGTGATCAATGTGGATAATGGTTTCCTTTCCCATCAAATAGTGCTTCCACTTATTAATGKCTTGAACCAAGGAATATAGTTCCATATCATATGTAGGGTAGTTCAGTACTCATCCATGAAACATTTCATAATGATAGCATACCATCTTACCTCCTTGCATCAAGACTAATCCCATAGATTATCTGATTGCAYCCATCTCCACTTCAAAAGGATTATGAAAGTTAGGAAATGCAAGAATTAGTTCTTAACCAATTTTTTATTTTAGATMATTGAAAGTTCTTTGTTTTTTCTTTCTCCATTGGAAACTCTTACCAGTAGTTGTTATGGCATGRAGTGTTGCATCTATCATTGAAAATGATGCTATGAACTTCCTTAGGTATAGTGACACCCCATCAAAGATCCTAAATTCAGTGACATTAGTAGGAACTAACCACTTGAGGATGTCCTCCATCTTTGTGGGATCTATCTTGAGTTCCCCTCCACTAATCACATATCCTAGATACACTGATGAATGTTGAGAAAACTCACATTTCTTAAGGTTATCTAGTAGCTCATGATTTTTTGAAGTCTCTAACACCTAAATGAGATGTSAGATGTGATATTTCGAGGTAGAGCTATAAGCCAATATMTAATATAAATAAACTATCACAAATGAATCTAAATATGGATGCAATACATCATTCATCAATAGCATAAATTAGACAGTGAATTATATCAMAAAAAAGGAATTAMTAGCCATTCATACAAACATTGTCTTGTCTTGAATGTGTTCTTCTAGGTGTCTTCTTCTTTAACACATACATGTTGGTATCTTGATTTGAGATCCATCTTGGTGAATTAGTCGGCATGCGGAAAATATTGATCTAACAAATCATCGATCATAGGTAGAGGGTATCCATTCTTGAGTGTGATCTTGTTCAAATCTCTGTATTTGATACACATTCTCCAAGTCCCATCCTTGTTGGGTAATATGATGATAGGTGACCCACAAGGTGAGGTGTTTGGTAAAATTACTCCCTTCTCCAATATCTTTTGAAATTGTTTCTTCACTATGCCTACTTCCATAATAAACTATCTATGTCGTCCAATATTTGGTAATGGAATAAGGCAATAACTATATCTCGTGCTCCACTTCCCTCTTAGGTGGTATCCTTTTAGACTCTTGGAACACTCCTATGTACACCTTCAACAAATCCTCCAACTAACGTTTTCTCTCTTTGGTACATCCCTCGAAGGATGAATTTACTCTTACCAATTCATCCCCTGGCTAATTCTCTCTTAAGAAAAGCAATAAAAACTTTATACTTGAATTGGTAAACTTTTTGGCTTGGTTATCACTTACCAGAGATATCTTTGATTTACCTTTGTTTGCATTGATGATGAAAGACTTCCCATCATTGATCAAGAAATATTGGTTTTCTCTCCTCAGGAAGATTTCATCACTCATATACATGTAGGAGGATTCCATACACTACAGTACACACATCAAGGGGTACTACATATATTTCCACTTCATCAATAAAATCTACAATTATAGAAAATTGATCTTACATTGTTTAGTGAACTTGAGCTTTGCATCATTACTTACTCATCCCAATGGATATGGCTCAGATAATCATGAACTTCCAACCCAATATTTCTAGTCAAATCATCTTCCATGAGGTTGTCCTATGAACCAAAATTGAATAGAGAATCCACCTTGGTATTTTTTATCTAGATATTAATGTGGAATAGTTTAGTCATCTCCTCTTCCTTGTGATGAAGGCTACTTATATTCAACTCCTTCTAAACTATAGTGTAAACAGTTGACATCAATATTATAATGGTTGTAGTGGTTGTTCAGATCCTTTCACTCATATGTAGTGGCTATCATTTTATTGACTTTTCCTTTCCACTTCTTCTTCCCCCCCTTGGAACAATTTTGGTGGTCTTTCTGTTTAGAACCACTTGGATGTCAATTTCTTATGACCGATGTTCTCTAGGTATTATGCTTACACACATGCCTCATCAATATTCCTAGGTTTGAATAGCATCACTTGTTTCTATAGATGGCTTCTGTATACCCCCCAAATACTTGAGGAGTGTGCCTAGGTTCTTGGGAGATATACCCAACATAATCACTATTTTCATAAACTCGGTGGTATACTCTTGCACACTCTTCCCTTTCTTCTACCTAAAGTGATGCCAACAAATCCATTGTTCCTCTACATACCCAATAGGGTAGAATTGGCACTTGATGAGGGTTTTAAATGCCTCCCATTTTTTAACTAGTGGACCACCCTCCAACCTAAGTTTCTCTATGTGGATTTTCCTCCAAGTTAGTGCATGGCCCTCTACTTTCAGTTAGGAGAATGAGATACTCTTGTCTTCATTATATTATATAAATTGAGATACACTTCTAACTATTGCAACCAATCATTCAACTTAAGAGTATCAATCTCACCTTGGTAGGGTCTGATGTCCACTTTTTCTTCCATTTTAAATAGAGGTTGTGAAGGAGTGATGGAACTGGAAATTGGTTGCTCTTTCTCATCCTCTTTACTTGAATCATTTTCTAGTTCTTCACTATCTCTTTATTTCTCATCAAATCCAACTTCTAAATTAGAGCCACCAACCTCCCCAAAAGGTCCAAAATTGTTCATTGGATACGTCATGAGGAGGGCCATGTTGTAGAGATATCAATGACTTGTTATTCCAACCTTGCAAACCTATATTTGGTTGCATCTCTAGGGTTGTTATGACTAGAATCACTCACCATGGCTATGGTTATGTGACTTCCTTCTTAAGACAATTCCTAGATCCTTCAAATTCCCAAAAAAAACCCAAATAAAACTACTATAATAAAAATATGATATGAAATATATCATAGATATTTGACTAGAACAGTTCATCACAATAGATCTTGCAATAATCTGAAATATTTAACTATGCATTTTTTTTCCTTATATCTTAGATTTATTATAACTAGCTTAGTGCTCAAACTCTATAGAAATAATTGAAATTAGAAATGAAAGCACAAGCAAATGAATACACCATCCATGCAAATGAACACAAAATGTGACCTTGGAAACCTGATACAAGAGAAAACCTAGCTAGAAGGTGAGGCCTACACTCTGCTCTCTTTTTTTCAATTATGAAATGCATGTATAAAGAAAGGGGAACTCACTATGGAGTTTCCTTTGACACTGTGGTCTAAATGGTTGCTACAAAATATTCTACCTCCCCTATTATGCACTCAAATTACACTTCTAGATTATATTATCAACTATTTAACAAATACAATTCTAAGACAATGGAGCTCCTTCTCTTCCTAGCGGCATAGTATTTAACATAGCTTAATAGTTGTCTAGGATTAGGGTTAGGGTTTTTTCATGCTTCAACCCTCAATTAATGTCAGGGTTTTTTAGCTACTAGAATATTATTTAAATTCCACATGTGACTATCCCCACATGTGTGAGTAATGGGGGCTGACGTGGCATTCAATTGATACTATGGTGGTCAATAAGGTAGGTCAACTTGCGAGAGGCATAAATTTCACATATGAACTATGATTGAGGTGATTTTGCACTGTTGGAAATCTCTTAGTGTGTATAATAGTGTTGAGGGGATACAACTATGCTAATAAATTTTTGGCCCATGATAGTTCCATTTGATGCCTCAAACTAGCTCTGGAAGGTTTCAGACCCCAAATCTCCAAATTGGGACCTACCACTAAAATGGGTCCTACAAGCCAATTCATTTGATTTTTCCACCCAGAAAGTACCAAGATAGATGAAAACTTATATGATGATCCATTATGCATCACAATAGTAGGATTGGGTGTGCAGTTGGCTAATGAAGTGTTTGTTCAAATTCAAAACCCCTACTATGGGGTACCTTGGAACTCAAGGTATGTTCATTGGGAGGAAAGTGATGGAACTGCATGAATTTCCCATGGAGAAGTTGGTTTGAGGGATTAAAAATCTGAGCTCGTCTTCCACACACTACAAAAGAAAGGTTGAATGTTCCATGTTATGTTTTCTATCATTTATTTATATCCCTATGATAAATGGTTAAATTGATTGCTTCATGATCGATATTCTTAGTAAGATATGGAATTTATGTTTGATTACAAATATCTCTCTCTATTAGAAACTTAGTGAGTTTTTGTCGGTTATCTAGTAGAGAGGAATGTGTCACTTCAATCCCATAACTCTTGGTGTCTCTCATATTTAACATCTTCTCCCATAATTATTGGTTCACATAGTTTCCACAAGACTTAGGAAAACTTGGATTCGATACCAATGATTTGAAATCCAATGGGTGAGTAAAAATCTCCCATCAGAACTCCAATTCAAATTCCAAAGCACCAATAACAATTTAAAAAAAGAAAAAWAAAAATAAWAAAAATAATAATTTGTGTSGGTGCTTATATCAATSTAAGGTTTAAGAGATATCAAAATTCAATAGTGGAGAAATGATAATAGCAATCACATTMTTCAACACACAACACACAAGATTTTTATCATGGAAGAAAAACCCATGTGGGGAATAAAAACTCTAAGTCTATTCATAAACCTTCTAAATTATAGTTCTTACAAAATACTTCACTTATTCATTGGATTCTTGTTGGGAAAAACAATCCTCACACTAAGCCAACTAGGAAAGAGAAGACAAATATGAGCAAAAAATAAATGACAAACACACACAGTACATATATATCTTACCCTAGAAACCATTAACTGGGAAGGCCTGCATTCCTTGAGCATATTGATCTCTTGTTGTCTTATTCATTCATATAATAAAGAGTTACATGACTAAGCTTGGTATACACCTTAGACACAATCATCATCAGACTCTCTTTCTTTATGCAAAAGCAACCCTGCAGCCAATTCAGATTGTATCTACATGACCAACAACATTAACATGAACATCAACTTATTAAAATTACAACGCGCCTTATTTATAGGATCTATAGCATGAAAAAATCTAAATCATGGTGCCCAAAAATGGTTACAGATCCATGCATATGATTGGCCACAATCCCATGAATCTCATGATTCTACTATAGTCAACTACTAATGGGCTACTAGTCGGTTGCCACTCGACCTCCTGTCGACTGACCTTTTGAATTCTCGGTCAACCACTTCGACCTCCAACTTTCTGATCAATCACTTCGACCTCAACTTAACCATCGACTCGACTTGATTCGTCGGTCAATTCATCACCCAGTTGATCCACCTCGACTAGACAGTCGAAATGATTGTTCTTTCAATGCGAAAATTATATCAACCAAACACTTCTTAGGGTCACACATAGTTCTTCATGCATTCAAGTCATTTCCTTAACTAGATTTAAATATTTTTTATGTCCTCAAAACTAACCATCTCTCAAAAAAATATTGCACACATAGATTCCTTCTTATAGTTATTTTCCTTATGATGTTTGACTTTCCATGGGGATGGCATTTCACTCTTGGCTTTGGTTCTAGATTTTCTCTATCTTGGTTTGTAATCATTCACTTAGTAACAAATCCTATCTCCTATATCTCTTTTTGTGTTCTATGTGTGCTTATGACACCATAATGTTGTGCTTGGATTTATTTTTTTATGTTTCTTGGTCTCTAGGTCTCTTTCATCCACAATTTGCTACAACAACAATGTATGAACCAAACAAATCCTCAGAAATAATAGGATGCATAGTAAGGCATCACCTCATGTTTTTCCTTCACACTTTGAATCCCCTTTTGGCAAACAAAATGGCCAAGAAGAAAAAACCCTTTCAAATTCTCATCCTTCACTCAAGTACCAATTGTATTTTTTCTTATCTTGCAAATTGCCACTCTAATTGCCATATTATTATTCTTGTTCAAAAGATAACAAAAAAAACTATGAATTATCTTCTTTTAMTAAATGGCATTCATCATGAATGGAAATTTTTTTAAAGAAATGAACAGTAAATCACTATGATGATTTTTTTAATGTGGCACCATCAYAGCACTTATGTGATGCTATTACACAATCTGTCTCATATCTAATCGATCCTTCCTTCATGATTCAACTATAGGTCCCMAAGCATCTATTAACATGGTTKGGATTTTRGGTAACCATCAAGTTCGCATGTCATTGATATCGATAAATCTTGGAAAAACTATGTCAATAAACCATGTGATGGTTCCATCAACATAGGTAAACATTGTGACTTTATCATCRAAAACCTTTACCTTATCAACAAGAACTTAATAACAAAAAAAACTTCATTAATAATGTGATCATTGTCAATTTCATCACCRTCATCACCTTCAATGACTTCAACTTTGTTGRAGGATTAACTATTGTGAATCGTGAATACTATGATGGTTTTTTAATAATGTAGACCAAGCATAGAACTCTACGGAGGAATCAAAGATGAGAAGAAAGGAGAAATGTTAGSGATGAAAATTGGTTGAGAGATTCATGGAAAGATATAAGGATATATTGTGGATATAGTTATGCATATGGTTGAACTAAAGATATAATTATGACATAGTTGTTATGGTCACCTATTATTATATAAAGGGATCAATTGTACAATAGAAACACACACAAGAATGGTTGATTAATGGAATTTTCCCCTCCGGGGATTTGTTGAGTGTAAACTCTTGGTGTCCCTTGCTTCGTAGATGTTTTTGTGTATTTGTTGTTATTAAAACCGACATTTGGTATCATAGCTTATGGTTATTAGTTGTGTGTATGAAGAAATATGCAGAGAAAAAATGTATGTGAATGGATTTGTAACGGTGGATAGATTGTTTCTATCGTTGTTGTGAAATCCTTGTTGATGAAAGGAAATGGTCCATCCAAGTACATCACCAAAAGATTCATGACTGACAAAGGTGTTGGTTTTGAGTCATTTATCTCGAATATAACAAGTTGGTAATTTCTAAGGGAAATGTAAGATATGTAAATGAGAGTAGTGAGTTGTCCCTCCAACATTTGGTATTTGTTGTTGGTCATTCAACAATCTCAGAGCTTGTAATAAAAAAACTATGAGATATGGTAGCCACGATGCTTCCTAGTTAATATCTTTTCCAATTTTCTTGTGTTGTAGCTGCCCTAGAACACAGATTAATATATCCTAGAGGAGTTGTTTTCTTGAGACCATTTGCGAGTATCACCAAGGCCTTTGGTCTAAAGGAAATCAAGGCTCATTGCACAATGGCAGTGAATAAGGTGAATTTGATTATGTATGATGGTGTTGAAAATGAGTTCGATGCTCCAAATGATGTTTACATTTTGGATTCTACTAAGAATGCAGGTTTCAAAATTCCATACTCTTTCCATGCAAGTGCATGTTCTACATGTGCAGGGAAATTTGAAAAGGGGTTAGTGGATTACTCTGATCAATCATTCCTTGATGATGGACAAATGGATTATGGTTATGTGTTAACTTGTGTGTCTTGTCCCACTTCAAACTGTGTGATTCACACCCACAAGGAAGGTGATATATATTGATGAATATGTGGTTGTTGGTTGAATTTTTTATCGGTATCTATCTTATGCTTAGATTATGAATTGTATGAGAGATGATTATGCAACATGCACAATCATGATATTTGTCTTTAAGGTAGGTAGGTAGGCATTATGCATGAGTCAATTGTGATCCTTTTTATGGATGCAAAGAGCCCCATCAAGTATATGTTAAAGGGAAAGTAAAGTCATCGAACATATAGAAGGTTTTCACGTTGATGTAAAGAGTCAAAGTCAAGATGAAATATGTTGATGTAAAGAGTCGAAGTACATTTAAATTCAAGTCCAAGTGTGGCTTGAAAGATCCTAGTTATGTAATGAAGTCTTGCTTATGTAATGAATTCTTGGTAAAATGATAGTGAATGTCGAAGTCAATTCGAGTTTAATTTATCTCAATCATGGCATTGGCACATCAATTAAGTTTGGAAATCTAGTGTCATAGGTGTCTTGTTGGATGGAGATGTCCCTCCTACATGAAACAATTTTATGCAGCGATTGCAGTGGAAGATTCGAATGAAGAATTACACAAGAAGATGAAGATGCAGACTCTGTGACAGAAGAAGATGATAGAGGAAATCACAAGCAACATGAACAAATGAAGATGCAAGAAGAAGATGGACTCTTGGACATGCATAGAAGAAGCAAAAGGTAGGGGCATATTGAAGAAGAGAAAAAGAAGAAAGGACAAATAAGAATAAAGCAACAAATAAAATGGCACAGGAAAATGGAAATGAAGAATGGAGCAAAAGAAAAGTAAGAATAAATAGTATCGTGTGTTCCAAAATTGAGATGCAAAAGCGATGAATCCATGAAAAATGACATCCCTAAGAATTTTAATGGCCATTGATGATGGAAGGAAAATGGTTTTATTCCAATGTTCGTATAAGGGATAGATTACCCTAAAATGAAAATTTGAAATTGTATATGTACCTAAGTCAAATGTTGATGTAATCCTTAATGAGGCAAGTAAACCCCCATAATTTGAATGGTGTATGTTTCGTGGGTAGCTAGAAACCACTAGAGAATTGTAATGGTTGAGGGTAACCCAGAAAAACCCAGGGTGTGGTTATGGGTAAGCCAA
>JASDQU010249611.1:0-10404 GCA_032191745.1 Picea mariana | reverse complement strand
GGTTGCCTTAAATGGTTGCCTGTAGTCAGTCCAGATCGTAGTCAGCTCTGGACATTCATTTATGGAATGTAGTTGTAGGAGTATGGTGTTGTAACTGAGAAAACGATGGAACTAAGGCGGTGAAGAGGATAAGCTCGTAGAGCCCTCTTTTATAATGAGGGGAATTGAGAGTTAGGAGACTTGAGAGAGAGATCTCAGGTAGAGAGAGTCTTATGAGACGTAGGAGGTAGAATAGTTCTGAGAGAGAACTTGAGAGAATTGGGACTCTGTTACAGTCCAGTTTTTGTAAACATCTGTACAGACACACAAAGATATTAGAAAATCATTTTTTCCTACATATGGTGTGTTTATGTATTGGTATTCATTGTTATTCTTTTATATTCCATTCATGTCTGAATGTATGAACTGGTGAAGTATTGTATGAGTTTCAATTGTTTCTCATCTTAGAGTTTTCGAGTGCAAGGAGTGCACATAGTCCGCAAGGAGTGCGTTGAAAAAGGTGAGTTAAACTCAAGGAAATCTCAGGAGGGATACCGTTGAACCTTCATCAGTAGAAGTGCAAGGAGTGCACCAGAAGAACTCTTTACTGAGTTCAAAGAGAAGCAGAGTTACTGAGAACTATGTAGATCTCTATCAAGTGGGCATCGAGTGGGTGCAAGTGTGCACTAAGGGAACTCTGTGTTGAGTTCAAGAAGAAACAAAGTTACTGAATACTTTGTAAGAAACATCTCTGCAAGGTGTGCATCGAGCAAGGAGAACGCCAGGAGGGAGAGAATAATTTCTTGTTCAAGAAATACTTCGGGTCTGAGTTTGACGAAATACCAGAAACGCAAGGAGTGTGTGGGTGATAGACTTATTCTGAGTCCTAAATATCAGAAGAGATAATTCTCTCGGAAGCGTAAGAGAGACCCAAGATAGTCGGGTTTACAGGAGAAATTTCAAAGGCCGAGAGCTTTGAACACTCACAAAATCTTCCAAGTCGGAAGAAATGAAAAGCTTAGGAGGAGGAGCGAAAACAACTGTATGATTAGTTGTGGGGAGGAACTTGGACCGTTAGATCAACGTCCAGTGAACAAGAGAAGTGAAGAGGAGAAGAACAGATCCCACATGTTGGATAGAAGTGTAGAGGATCAACAATCGTTGGATCTGGATGGAGGTGCACGAGCCTTAACGTTGTGTACATGCAGGAGATCAGACTTGTCAAAGTCCCAAAGTCCCGAAGCAAGTAGTGATCGTCCATCATCAAAGACAATAGGTGGTGCAAGATCTGAGTTTTCGGGAGAAAGTACTCTGGGAGAATCAAGTGCACAGGAGTTGAAACTCTCGAAACCCAAAGACCCAAAGTGGATAGAGGCAGTCAGATCAAAGGGGAGACATGCGTCAAGAGATTGTGTGTTTCGGGTGAAGATGCTCTAGGAGGAACGAGTGCACAGAGAGGTTGAAACACCCAAATCTCGAAGAGTCAAAGAACCGAGAGTCGTCGATCTGTAGAGGGACACTTTTCAATAGATCACGAGCTCCATGTATGTTGTAGTGAGGTTTCAGTTGAGAAATGAGATTGCCGAAGCCTGAAGAGCCAAAGAGAAGCTGGATCGTTAGATCTAGAAAGGACGCATGGCGAAAGATCATGAACTCCAGGTGAAGTCACTCTAGAATAACGTGAAGGAGAAGGGCTTGAAATTGTCTAAGCCCAAATAACCGAAGCAAAGGATAGCCATCGATCTGGAAGAGGACAGGTCACCAGATCATGAACTTCAGAGGATCATACTCTGGGGTTTTTGCGAAGTAGTGTTTTGGAATATTCTAAAGCACTAAAGGTCGAAATGATTAAGGGCTGTTGATCCCAAAAGAATAACATGGGTCATTGATATGCGAAGGGACACATGGAGGATGAATATTCACTCCATTACACAACTATTGAACAGTCGTTGGATCAAGAGAGGACAGGTGTCAGAAGATCCAACACTTCGAAAGATTTCACTTCAAAGATTTGTGGTTGTTGAGATTTGAGAAAGCCAAAGGCCGAAGTCCTGGAAACGACGAGAGTCGTTGATGCGAAGGAGGAAACACAATGCCAGATCCTGAACTTCAAAAGAAGGCGGAGGAGAAAAGGTCCGAAGACCTAGAGGAAATCTTAGTCGTTGATCAAGGAAGGAGTTGTAGAACCATTGATCTGGTTGAGGAGGTCAAAGTCCAGAAGCAAAAGCACTACCGTTGATCTAGGAGGATATGTTTCAGTATATATTCCACTCTTGGAGACACCCAGTCAACAGAGATGAGGGTTTGAGATTTGAGATATTAGAAGTCCGGAGACCTGAAGGAAATCTCGACCACCGATCGAGAAGAGGTTCGTTGGACCGTTGATCTGAGGTTAAGAGTCAATCACCCAAATTGAAGGCAGGGTCATTTATTGAGGAGGAAAGGTGTCCATAGATCATCAACTCTGGAGGATTGACATATGGAAGATAGCTGGGTTTGATATTTCAAGTTCCCGGAGTCTGGAATTGCGAAGAGATCTCGACCATTGATTCAGAGGGAGCAGACCTAGTCCATATATCCGAGAGGTGAAGATATGAAGCATCGATTCAAATGTTATCATCAAGATCATGAGATCGATGATCGGGAAGGATTGTGGGGCCAAGAAAAGATCGGACGTTAATTTTCCTTGAGCGGGCTGCAATTTCAACCACGGTTTTGATAGGGATATACGTGGCAGCAAGAGGAGGATTGTGGGGTGAAAAGTGGGTTGGTTGGAAACCACTCTTGCCCACACCCGCAATCATGAATTATCACAAGGGCACAACCTAGGGACATATGAATAAGGGGCTAGTGAAAAAGATCTAGCACCCATGGACTAAAGAGCATTAGAATGCGCAGACAGAGGGTGCAGGTGTCATAGGACCTGCGCTAAAGGAAGGAAAGGGGCATGTGTATAATTGATCTGGGTTCATTCAGGAGCCTGATGAGTTGATCCGACTCAACAATTGGAACAATCCAAAGACCAGGAGGTCACAGAATCCCAGGAGGGGAGGGGGGCTGCATCACATTGTATGGTGTTTCCCTACCTCAAGGTTTTGATACAATAAAATTTAGTTCTTCTATATTGTTCTCTAAATCTTTGTGGTGTTTTTGTATGAAATTATTTGGTACATAACACCTAGATGGATAGGGTGTAATCCTATGTTCCCTTGTAAGCTTTGCAAGGGAGATCACCTTACTTATATGTGCCCTGGCATTCTAGAGGCATGAATATTGTGGTCCATGTCTGCAAGATATTTTGATTCTAAGTCTTCTTTGGTTTCCCCACAATCTATTCATCCTTTGGTTGATGAAGTGGTTGCACCGATGCAATATTCGTCTGATCCCACTCCTCTTTTGGGGGGTTATGTGCCTTCAGACCATATTGTCTTGCAGCCTATTCAACCTATGGTTGAGGAAGTGGTCATGCCGATGCAATCTTTGATCAATCCCACTCCTCTCTTGGAGAGTGTCGAGTCTACCAAAGTGGTCATTCCAATGTAATATTTAGATGATCCCACTCTTCTCTTGGAGAGTGTCGAGTCTACCAAAGTGGTCATGCTGATGCAATATTCAGTCAATCCCACTCTTCTCTTAGAGAGTGTCAATTCTACCAAAGTGGTCACACCAATGCAATATTTGGTTGATCCCACTCTTATGATGGGGAGTGATGTGTCTACCGACTATGTTTTTAGCATTTTTAGTTTAGTACTTTCAGAACAAGGGGGCATTCCACTCACTTCGAGCACACCCCCTGCAAGTCCTAGGATGGTTTCCTTTGATTTGAATGACATTGTTGAGCTTCTCCTTCCTTCTTTTTCACCTTTTCAAATAAGGTTTGAAGTTAATTCAATTTTTTTTTACCAATGTATCGTGGATAAAGGAGCCTTTGGAAGTATTTTATCCTCCTCGGCTTGGAAAGCTCTAGGTTCTCTCGAGCTTGTGTCTGCTTCGCATGAGTTGTTGAATTTTTACAAACATCCTACTGAATATTTGGGGATTCTTCCTTAGTTTCCTATCTCATTAGGTGGGAATACTGCCGTTGTCAATGTTATAGTGGTGCAAGGCCCGTTAGAATTCAACATGCTTCTCGCGCATGATTATGTATGTGCTATGAATGTTGTGGTTTCTATGCTCTTCCAAGTGATGCATTTCCCTCACAATAGAAGAATTGTAACTATTGACCAACTAGCATCTGATAATCACCATCCTAATTCAGTGTTAGTTTAGGATGCCCCTTTATATGTTCCTAGTGTTTGTGTAGATTCTACCCCGCCACAGATAAATTATGTGGCGTCTTATCCTCAATGTTCAATTGATTTTTAGCAAGAACCTGTGCAATTGTGTTCACCTTCTCGAGACATGGTCTCAACAATTGATCAGTCTTGTTATCCAATGGGGGCATGGGAGCCCTTGATTCCCCCTCTTGATCCAAGTAATCTTGAGTTTCCTTTTGAGTCTGATCTCGCAGTTTGTAGATCCTCAAGCCCTTGTGCTTGTGATTATTCGTTGATAGACTCTACCAGTCTTTCCCAAAACCTCCATCATCATATGGAATATGGTCAATTTTATTTACCCTTTGGGACTGTCAACCCTCCTCATTTGCATGATTTCTCAGATGTTAAATTTCCTTCGGATGAATATATTCTTGAATTCATGAGTATGGATTGTATACTGTGGGAAGACTTGCACCGTGGTTTGTGTTTTCTTCCCTTTTGGGAGACATTCTAGGTTGACTATCGAAGAGATTCTTGGTGAGAGCCTAGCAGCGGGTTCTACCTGAACCAGTACCATGCATGATCCGTAAGGTTGTGCGATGCCTCGTACCATATTGTACAGTCTAGGTTTGTTGTTTTCAAGTTCTGTATTACTTAGCACGTGTTTTTATCAGAGGTTTATATACTAGACTTATTAACTTCTGGGTAAGTGTTTTGGTATTATACACAGGACTTTGGAGACATTTTTTTCTTTGGTACCTTTTCCTTTCATGTTGATCCATTCTAATAGGTAATGATCTTGAAACTGTCATATAGGGTAGTTTTTCCCCTCCATGCATTTTTTCATTATCCGTTTCTTGTTTCATTTTTCCTTAGGGTCAATCCCATCGAAGTGTGACACAAAAATTTCCATGTTCCTTTAGAAGTGTCGTAATTGGGTGGCAGATCCTTCCTCTCTATGGATGCCCTAAGTAGATCCTTGTGTTGTATTTTGGCGTCCATGCTGTGAGTTTCCTGTAGGCTTGGGAGTCCTTTTTATCCCACTCATGACTCAATTGTACGCTTCATGTCTCTTATATAAAGATTTTATTCTAGTTTCAACCCTTGGGACTCCCCTAGAGCATAGTTTGTTTCCTTTCAAGCTCATTTAAACTATGAAAGTGACATCTAGCGAGAGATTATTTATCCTTTTCAACCTCATTTGGATTACATATGAAAAGGATCCCCTTTGGAGTCATTTTTACACTCTTTCCAGACTCCCTAAAATTTAAAAGATTGTCGAGCAATATTCTTACTCTTCATGCTCGTCAAACTGAAATTTGAAGGCTCATCTATCTGGCGATAGTTCACCCAATTTTTGGTTTGGATGGCTAATTGACGAAAAATGTATGCCCCTAGGAGCTACGGTTCACTAGGAAAGTTTTCTTAGGTATAAGTTTACACCTTTTTCAGGCCTAAGGAACTAAWGTCATGAAAAAGGGCTATTCTCCTTGGTTTTGGTTTATCTCTTTTTTCGGGCCTTGGATATTATTTACGAAAAAGGAAACCCCTTGGAGTCTTCTTTAATCCCTTTTCAGACCTCTTAAACAAGAAAATATCACCGAGTRAACTTATTCCTTTCACACTTGTTAATTAGTCCCGAAGGAATATTATTTGGCATAAGTTTAACCCTTTTTCTAGCCAATAGATTACCCAGGAAAAAGGTACACCTCRGGAGACATGTATCACTGGGAGAGTTCTCCTAATTTATGTTTTATACTTTTTCGAGCTCAGGGGACTAAATTACAAAAAAGGAGGTGAATCCATAGTTAATCTCTTTTCAGACTCCTTAAAATTGAAAATATAGTCGAGTGATCTTGTCTTTGTCCCACTCGTTAAAATGGTTTTGAAGAGACGTCCTTTCGGTATAAGTTTAACCCTTTTTCGTATTGATTGGACTAAGTACGAAAAATGAATACTCTCACCCTAGTGACCAATAGATTTCTGCTTGGTATGCTTTTATTCTTTTTTGGGCCCTAGAGACTAACCTTACGAAAAATATCACTCTTGAGTTTTCTTTTAGTGTTTTCCAGACTCTCTAAAAGTGAAAAACCACCAAGCTTACATTCTCTATGCTCGTAAAAATTTTCATGGAAGGAGTCTTGTTGTGTCATGATGTAATTGCATCACATGTATCATCCTTTCATATTTTGCCTAATGTCAGCTTCATGTTGCTATTACTGAACCTTTAGAGAATTCCTTAGGTCCAAGCCTTGTAGCATTTTTTCCCTTGCGATCTAACACTTTGACCCGTGGAGGAATTTGCCCAAGTTTCCTTATCCTGCACATGTCTCTTTGCACTAAGCATCAATATGTTCCATGCACTTGGAACTAGGTTGATTTCCTGTGACATTCATTCCTCCTTTGTAACATAGCATTATTTTATTCTTTTTCAATCTCGTTAAATACGTGAAAAAGACAAAAAAAAATCAAATATTCCAAAAAGAGGGGACGGGGAAACATTCTCTTTTGTTGGTAGCAATTTAGTCACCTTTGGACATAGCACATCCTTTCGATTGTTTTGAAATCATTAGCATCTAGTATGGCCTTAAGAAGCTATTCACGTTACATAGAGTTGTGTCCTCCTCCATTTGGTTACTCTTCCAAACATATGGAGAGTTTGTGGTACCTCTTGTGCCGCAAAATTATGTCAATAACATGTTTCCTAATTATTTTCCTCTGTCATTCTCTTTTCCAAGGGGAATTCTTGCAACCTGAGTTGGCAATTCTGTGATAAGTCTCTTGACATTCATGAGTCGGCCATCCCGAGAGTCTTGTCAAGTTCGCATTTAGAATCAATCAAGTTTTGTTCCCGATGATCAAGGTCCTCCAGTATTTCCACGACAACATGTTGAAGACCTCAGAGTAGTGATTCTTACACTCCTATTGTACTCCTACCTAATTTTTGAATATCTTTAAGCTATTGGTCGAGTTATGAAGTTATCATCTCTAGACATGAGCATTATGCCTCCTAAAATTTCTATGACATTGTATATTCTCTGATGATTTTGAGATGTAGATCTGTTGTTTATTGTTCATAGCTATACATTATATTGGGATACACATTGGTTATGTAGCCATGATTACTATATATGACATGGATCTGCAGTGTACTTGATTGGCAACCATGCTTAGTTTATCCTGAGCATGGGAATGCCCCCCTCAGTGATTATTATTATCTTATTGCAGATGACGCGCTCCTTGATACTTTCTTGGGTTTACTCGACTCTAGTGCTTTCCCACTTTATTAAAGATTTTGTAATGTATTTCAGCCATAAGTTTCTCTTCTAGCTTCACACATTATGGGGCATCTATTATAACTCAAAATGCCACTTCTATGCATCATTGATGTTTGCCTACTCATTCATACATTTTCCAACCCATTTTGATTGAGTTCTCCTCAAAAACCAATTTTTTCTATGGCATACATGCCCTGTTGTATAGGCAGAGTGCATACATACACTAGTTGCATACTTCAGAAGCACGCGTACATACGCTAGCTACATTACTAAAATCACATGTGTCCTCTAAAAAGTGACAAAAAAATATAAAATCTGTGCTTTCCAGCGGAGTTTACGGGATATATTAGGTTTTGCAACCATATTACCTATTGTATCCTTCTCGCAATGAATTAAACATCATTTTCTCATATAAAAAGAGCCCTATGGGGGTCATTTGGAGACATCAAACTAGAGGTAAGAGAACTCTGCCAAAATTTCTCCCTTGTTTCCGAAGTCTTATGAATTTTCATATGAGTTTTATCCTCAACATTCCCTTTCATCCATCTTCCTTATACCATCCATCCTTATCCCCTTATGTTGGCACGTTGGTGGTGAAGATAATATTGGGAATAGTGCACTTGGAGACAAAGTAGAGGAACCCAGGCGAGGTTCATGGAGCGGCACCAACAAAGTTCAAGTTGTAACCTCCAATTTTGTTATTAATGAAAAAGAAAATTTCTTGTCCCAGATATTTATGTCTACGTGTTTATGTTTATGAATATTTTCATGAATAACTAATTCTTTAGATAATCTTGATAGTTAAGCATACATTGTCCTAGATTTTTTTGTAGTATTGTTTTAGGCGAGATTTGGGAGGAGGCCTGAAGTCTTGGAATGGAAAACAATCATAAGGAATTGACATAAGCCATAAGGACTTAAGGTACACGTTTTTGTATTATTTGTCTTTCCTTAATTATTGCAAGGTTGTGTGTGGTTTGGGGTAGAATAGAACCTTTTCTGTCTTTTAGGGTGTCAAGGCTCTACCTAGTCACTAGATCCAGATTAGGGGGATTTTCCCCACAACACATTTGAATTTTGATTAATATGATTTTTGCATCGTTGGAAAGGTATCGATGTGTAGAATATATAATATTTCTGCATAGTAAGGTTTGGACCATAAAAAAGTGTCATTTAATGGATTTCAGATGATTGTTTTGGACCTAAATTCCCAAATTTGGACTAGCCACCAAAATGGCCCTGCAAGTTGATTCCTCCAATTTTCCACTTAGAAAGTACTGAGATAGATGAAAAATAATATAATGATCCAATATAGATCACACCTCCCCATTTAGGGAGGCTTTTGGTCCCCAAAAGCTTCATTGAATGAGGTGAGAAAATTTTCGTCTACCATCTCCCTGGAGTACCACTTTGCTTTGCCTAGAAGTTGTCCTTTCAACCCAATCTGCCAAAGGTCATGTTGCCCTTGTGTTGTATTTATGGACCTCTTATATAAAATTGTGTTCATTTCCAACTCTACTTAAGAATCTAGTGCTAAGTCCTTTATGGAAGGTAAGACCTTCTCCTCCTCATGATCCAACATGGAAATCTCTTAGAGTTTAAGATTCTCCACATTCACTATGGAGTAAATATGCATGTATGGGGGTAGATTGAGTCTATATGCATTATCTCCCACCTTTTCCACTAAATCAGAAGGACCATATCTCATAGCATTGAACTTGTTACTAGGACGTTGTAGTGTTTTCTTATTTACTTGTAACCATACTATATCTCCCACTCTGAATGTTCTTTCAATTTTGTGTTGGTCATGTCTAGCCTTGTATTTTTCCCGTGACTTCTTTCAACATATCCTATACTTGAAAATGGATCTTCCTAATCTTATCAACATTTTTTTTTTTTGATTTTAATGCATCTTTTGTGAGGTCCTCCCTCACTCCTCCTTGTTATCCATATACAACATCCAAGGGTGAAGGTGGCAAGTGTCCAAAAGAAGTTTCAAAATGTGACTTACCAATGGAAGTATGGGTTGTTATATTATAAGAGTGTTTTATGTTGATCATATTTTCATTCCAAGTATTTCCATTTGTTCGTGGATGGAATAATGTAGATATATTAAACTTATTGTTCATCTTCCCCCCCAATGTAGTAGAAAATGCACTGAGAAATATAGTATCCCTATCTAAGATGATGCTCCATGGTATACCTGTTGGATTATTGAGAGGGGGGGGTGAATCAATAATAGAGCAATTATAATCCTTTTTAAACCAAATAATCCAAGTGTTATATCAATGTAGAATTATCATCCAATAATGAGAAATGAACAAATGAACAATCATACACATACACAGTAAACCAATATTTTACGTGGAAACCCAAAGCGGGAGAAACCACATAATGCTTTTTCTTATATGTCTTGAAGTATTACATTCATTGGAAGCACCAACTTCCTTTGTTTTCTAGCTGCAACTAGAAGGAGGCTCCAACCCCCTAGTTTCTTAGGCTACAACTTGAGGGAAGCTCCAACTCCCCAATTCTCTGACTACAACTAGAAGGAGGCTACAACCCCCTATTTTCTCCAACTACAACTGGAAGGTGGCTACAACCAACCGTCCTTACCTCATCCAACCACCCTGAAGTAGAAGTAGAATGATGGAACCACTGCCACACTATTACTATGAGATATACCGCTATAAACCTGTACCAATAAACCTGAACCATGCATCAACCTGTACCTCAACCTATAATCAACCTGTACCGTAAACAAGTGCATCAGCCATGCACCAACCTGTACCAAACAACCTATAATCAACTTGTATCATAAAAAAGTGCAACCAACCATGTACCAAGTATGTACCAATCATGTGTCAACTACTCATCAACTATGACTCATC
>JASDQU010249607.1:0-16344 GCA_032191745.1 Picea mariana | reverse complement strand
GTGTACTGGTAGGTTGTGTACCAGTAGCCTGTGTGCTTGTAGATGGTGTACCAGTAGGCTGTGTACCAGGATCCACAACGATCCATTGTTCTTTTTCTACAAGAAGGTACTCCATCTTGAGCTTCCATAGCTCAAAGTTTTTACCATTGAACTTCTCTATCTCGATTCTAGATGAGCTTGCCATTCCTCTTACTTTACTTGAATCTCCACTGCAAAAGCTCCCACTAAACCCAGGTTTATCACAGACCCAAGATAAACTTGATCTATCAAGACCGAGCCAAACCCTCAGCAACAAAGGTGTCCCTCTGAAGCCAAAAACGTGCTCTGATACCACATGTAAGTTTTAAACCTGCGAAGTAAAGCAATGCATATAGATTCTTAAGAAATACATAAATTAATCATTGGCTCATACACAGAGTACATAGAGATTTTATACCAGAAACCATCAACTGGGAAAACCTTCCTTCTTTTCATTATATCGAATTTCACCATTTGCCATACAATATATACAATGTTTTTAGGTATTCCATAGATACCAAAACCCTAATCCCTTAATTCAGGATTAATTTACAAATCTGCTAAAAATAGAAAAATCCACTAAAAATAGCAAAAAAACCGCCCAAAAAAAATTTTGAGGTGTTGCCCCGAACCCCGTTGGCCCCAGGCTACCGCTCGGTGCCGAATGCTATGCGTAACTAGGGGGGGGGCATACGCAGTTGTCGTATCTAACATACCCACACACACACACATGCAAATAATATAACACATACCCAACAATTGTGTGCCCTTGTACTATCTCTCGAGGGCTAATACTGGGCACCCTATCGAAGAAGAATGCACAAAGTATGGTCCCAAACTCAAAGTTTTTTTTCCTCCACATGTGGCACTCAGTCAACTTCCTTTTCATGCAGTGAAGTAATGTCGTGATCCAATCAAACACGTGTGCATTCAAACACTGAACCGCACGATGCATGTGTGCCCTGGATGCTTGGTGAAGTGCAACAGATCTAGTGATCCGCCTAATCAATAGTACTATCACTTTTAGTGATAGGTTAGAGATCTTGTTGATCAGAACCTATGTGCCCACTTTGTCAGTCCCTTCCTCACAATGGAGCCCAATAAACTCCACTATGTTATGAGGCCCTAAAGGAAATGTGTTGAATTTGACTGGTTCCCCTCTCCTCAAGAGACCAGTCAAGATGTATATGTCCTCTGTCGTCGAAGTCAACGACTGACCTTCAAGCATGAAGGCCTCTGCATCTGGGTGCCAATAATCTATCAAGGCGTTCAGTAGCCTCGGTTGTGCCCGCATGAATGGATACTGGTAGAATTTCAATAGCCCGCATTGAGTCAATGCAATAGTCACACCAGGGTCCTCATCGACCAAAATTTCAATGTCTTCATGCTCTCTTTCCCTCCAGTCAACATACATTCTGCAAGTACCAGTTCGGGAGGGTAATAAGATCTTTCTTTTTAATTTTTTCACAAAATTGGGGGCATAAGCGGGTTGTAGTGGTGACAGTCATGTATGCATGCATGCAGTAATTCTTTTGCACGCGTGCATATGTGTGTTGTCCCATGACAACCCACATATGCCTAGGGCCAACCCTTTTTAAAGGTCGACGCCCCCCAAAAAAATGAAAAAAAATGCATAAAATAAAAATTGAAAGGAAAGAGGAGTGAATTTGTACTTACGTGGTCCAGTTGGAAGTTCATTTCATCCACTGAAGCTCCCAAAATCAACACTTTTATCAAAAGGGGTGTTTTTGGTTCCAGAGTCAATTTCCCAAATCAACAATGGTGATAATGAGCTGCCAGCTTCTATTTATAGACTTTTTGGCTCCTTTTTGTCATTTTTTGGACCCCCTTGTCATTTTTTCTAAACTGAAAATCATTTAGTATGGTCCAGAAGTTTCTTTGGGAAGGTTACGATAGAGGTCCCTTCAGGTATCGGGAACCTTTTGGGAGATTTGGGTCACTTTTGAAGGTCCTTTGGTAAAAATATCATTTTTTCAACTTGAGCATTTAAGTTAGGATTCCACCTCCACTTTTTGTATCTCATTGTATTTGTTGCTTTTCCATAGGATTGAACCCACCGAGTTGTGACATAGAACCATCTTTGCTTCTTTAGAAGTGTCGTAATGTCGTGGTAGAGCCTTGCCCTTCATGGATGCCCTTTGCTTTTTTATCACTCTTGAACTCACCCTCGGGGCTCCCAAAATTTTAAACAGGTCTTCTTTTAAGCCCTTTCAGACCCTCTAAACATGAAAAGATTGTCGAGCGATCTTGTTGACCTTCATGCTTGCCAAATTGAAATTTGAAGGCACATTTGTTCGGTGGTAGTTTACCCCTTTTTTGGTCCTGATGTTCAATTGTATGAACAAAGGTATACTCTAGGAACTTCAGATCCCTAGAAGAGTATCCTCAGGTATAATTTTACCCCTTTTTCGGGCCTGAGGGACTAAATTTATGAAAAAGGCACCCCCACGGAGTCCATAGTTAATCTCTTTTTAGACTCCTTAAAATTGAAAAGATCGTTGAGTGACCTTGTTTCTTCACACTCGTTAAAATGGCCAAGAAGAAAAACCTTTACGAAGTCCATAGTTAAGCTCTTTTCAAACTCCCTAAAAATGAAAAGATTGTCGAGTGATCTTTTCTTTATCACACTCGTTAAAATAAGTTTGAGTAGTCGTCTTTTCAGTGCTAGTTTAACCCTTTTTCGAACCAACTAGACTATTTTCAAAAAAGGTACCCCAGTAGAGGCTTCTTTTATGCTTTTTCAGACTCTCTAAAAATGAAAAAGTGGCCGAGATTACCTTCTCTGGGCTTGTTAAAATTCCATCGAAGGACATTACTATTGTGTGTCCTATTAAAAAACATTCGCATACTTGCGTCTTTGGCCTAATGATGGCTCCATGTTGCTCTCAAATGAACCATCTGAAGCATGTCTCATATGCAAGCCCTGCAGCACTTTGCTTCTGCATCTTGACACCTTTGGCCCATGGAGGTTTTTTCTGAGTGTCCCTTTTCTGCATATGTCCCTTTTCTATGAGAATTAGTGTGTTCCTTGCGCTTGGAACTAGTATTATTGCAAAACTCATTCCTCCTTTGTAACGTAAAATTATTTTATTCTTTTTTCAAAGCTTTTCAAAAATATTGAAAAAAGACAAAAAAATCAAATATACCCTAAAAAGAGGAAGGGAAAAGTATTTTCTTATTGTTGGCAGCTCAATCAGTCACCCTTGGACAAAGCACATCTTTCCATTTGTTCATCAAAGATCTAGGATATAGTATGACCTTAGGAAGTTGTTTTCATAGAGTTGTGTCCTCATCCATTTGGTTATTCTTCCAAACATATGGAGAGTTGGCATTGCCTCCTGCATCGTCAACTTATGTCGATATCATGTTGCTTGAGTCTCATCATTTTTCGTGCTACTATCCAAGGGAAGTTTTTGCCAAGCTCATGTCGACCTTTTTGCAGTTTGTCTCTTGTACTCATGCATGGCCATCCTAAAACACCAATAAAAATCCTTGTTCAAAATCAATGAAGTTCTCTTCCTGATCACCGAGAACCTCTTGTCTATTCAAAACAAGTTGTTGAAGACCTCTGGGTAATGAAGTCGTACACTCACATTACACTCTTACCTGAATTTTGAAGATCTTGAAGTTGTTTCTCGATCTCTGAAAACATCATCTCCAACCATCAGATGACACTTATCTTCTTGAAGATGGATACTATAAATGTATATCTTTTGATTTTGAGATGTACATCCATTGTGTATTGCCTGCGGCTACACTTTATATAGTTATATGACATGGATCTATAGTGTATTTGATTGGTAGCCATGATTTTAGTTTTTAAATCCCGAGCATGGGTATGCCTGCCTCAGAGAGACAAAGTGTTATTTTGCAGATGGAAGCTCCCAAATACTAGTCCCTGGGCTCACTTACTTGGCAGATTGATAAAGATTGGTAAAGTATTTCGGCCATTATATGCTCTTCTGACCTCACACTTTAGGGGGCATATGTTATAAGCCTAATTTGCACCTAGCCTGCATACCTAGCCTCAGGCCCTACTAATTGCCAATTTCTTGAGCCAAGATCTTCTAAAAATCCCTCTTTTTTGAGACATATGCACCCTGGCCTTCTACATCTCGCGTGTGCACTCAATGCATACATAGACAGGCCTTATACAACCTGTGTATACTGAAAAAAGCACAAAAAATGGAAATTTGCAGATGGGAAACAATGTTTCAGGAAATTGCTAAAACCGTTTGACTGCCTATGGCAGTCATTCAACTGAATAAATACCTATAAAAGAAGGGGTAGGGTTCCCATTTAAAAGAAGAAGAAGAAGAGTATAGAAACTCTACACAAATTTATCCCCCCTTTTCTCCAATTTCCTGCAATTATATTGTGAGGTTGAGTAGTTGGTGCATTATGAAGAGGAGCCTAGGACTAGGTTTGAGGAGCAGTGCTGGCCACATATTGTAAGTTTACTCTTGTGAAGATTAATACAAAAAGGAATACTTTTTTCATCCCACCATATCATGTGTTCAAATTGTTTATTTATTTTATGATATTGTCACATATAACCCAACAATTAGTATATAAAATGCATGTTTGCAGCTCTTTGTTTGTCTATGTGTGAATGTAGGTCAGCTTTGGGAGGAGGCTTGCAGTCAAGGAGCGAGTGAAAGTGAAGGGATTGACATCAAATGAAGGATTAAGGTAGAGTTACCTAATCTTGTTTGCACCTTTGTATTGCATGAATGTGGGGTTTTGTGGTGGGAGAATAGGAAAAAGTAGAGGCCTTTAAATGGTCATTTTCTGCATGCATGATTAGATCCCTTAAATGCTAAATCTGTAAGCAGGATTTCCCACTCACATCACTCTCTCTAATCCAACATACGTACATGAAATGTCCCCACTATTTCTTCTGTCACTCAATTCAAGCCTGACCACAGTACCTGGTTTGTTTGCATGCTGGCCGAGGAGGCTATATTTATATAGCAACCCTCTCCCCTCCCCTTTTCACTACAATTCAAGCTTTAATCATTTCCCTACATTGAAGGGATACTTGGAGTCTCAATTAGGGTTTCGACATTCACAATAATGGAAAAATCTGAGGATTTCCTCCCAATTATGGTGGAGAAAATGGGAGAGCATGATTTCATGGCAGAGTTGTGTAGCGGATTCCATCTTCTGGTAGATCCATGGCTGGGTTTCATAACTTTGGAGAGATAGAAGAGGAATTTGACTCTGTTAGTTGTGGATTCTCTGACAGAGTCAAAGCTATGGGAGATGATGGAGGAGGGGGATTTAGATGGCGACGGGGCTCTGAATAAACATGAATTCTTCATTCTAATGATCTGAATGAGCCTTTCATTCATGGATGAAGCCGATAAATGGTGAAACAAGGCCCTGGTAAATAATTTGGAAGAAACTATAATTGAAAGATAATACATGTATTTGTAATTATGTTATTGTTAAAAGGGATTTTAGAGATTTATTAGGTATCTATTAAATTTTTAGCCACGTGGTTTCTTGTACATGGATATATGAAATCTGGTTTATGATGTATTAAATTTGGTTTATAAATTATGGAGGTTTTATGAAAAAATTATTATTTATTTTTGATGCAAGATTATCTTTTTAATTTTTATAATAATAATAATAATCTAATTTTAAGGTCACAGTCAAGCCATGCACTAAATTGATATATGAAACTCCTTGTTTGTGGAACAATTTATCCAATAAAATTTCAAAGGAATTTAAATCCAAATAAAAAGGTAACAACTTTCATCATAATTAATAAAGTTACATCCAATTAATATATAGATATATTTAAATATAATGTTACAATAATTTAACAACTATTATATTAAAAAAAACATATCTCAACAAGTTCACAGGTATACACCTCCATGTTTATGTTTTTTATGAGGAAAATCTCTCTATGGCTAGGGTAAACCACAACAGATGGAAATGACTACAGAAATCAACTCTATTCTCAAGTATGCTATGTAAACAAATATGCTAGCAAGACAAGATAGTGAGCCTACCTCATCCAGACATTCGATGAAGTCCACAGTTGAGCACTTGAACCAAAGAAATATACCTTCTACTAGTCCTCAACAACCAAGAAAAGAAAGCATATGGTGATAATAAATTATGTTATCACTTTCAATAACATAATCCATTAATAAACATGACAAATACGCCCATGGAATAATAATTCAAATATTTGCAAGATTTCAATTGGACGAGAAAAGAGTATTTATATTAATATATAAACAACAGAAGTGAAAATGTTACAAATTTTCATGTCAAAATGTTCAGAACTGAGAAAATGAGTTCCTTCCAGCTGGGCCTCCACCACTTCAATCCTCCACCAAAGGCAAGCTCAAAAAAGAGAAACAATGAGGTTCTCAATCAATAAGGGAAGAGCTTGGGGGTAGAACACTGTGTTCAGACTTAAAAGACAAAGGGATGCAGACTCAATACGAAGTAAATAATTTCTCCATATGAAATTTTCTCTCAAAGTTGAATTCTTTCTCCTCTTTTACATAGCTCAAAATTGGCCCATTTATAGCCTTCAAATGGAATTGAAGGCCCGATTCAGAATGTTTCTAGTATATGGAAGGCCAAGGATCATAGATCTCATGTCGTGACATGTAAACCTGACACCAAATTTAATTTTTGGGCATAAATCTTGATGTATGCAGGTTGTAGTGGTCTAGCCTGCATATATGCATGCTTTATAGTAGCCAAGGTGTGTACATGTGGAAGAATATTTATTTTTAGCTCTGTGATTTTACAAACAGGGATGATAAGTATGCATAGGGAAATGGAAAAAGGCCTTATGTGCAAGATTGCATATGGTGAGGCAAATCTTGATATAACAGATGCCCCCTAATGTGTGAGGTCATAGGAGTATCTGCGATGGCCAAAATACATTATAAACAACCCAGAAGTGGAGTGATGGGGAACCAACTAAAAGAACTAGTTGCTCATTACATTCTTCACTGAATTTGCATACATGTCTGCTAATAGAATTACACTGCAGATCCATGTAGAAATATACCAAACAACTTTCTATGGCCATGAATAGGAAAATACAAATGCGGTTACATGCCAAAAGTTGTCATAGTCATGAACAATGCCCACTAGAACTAGTCTCAAAACCAATCTGAAGATATTTGTATACAATGGAGTACAATCTGATCTCCCATGATTACTGAAGTCATATAGGTATTGATCCAATGAAAAGGAAGCAAGAAATCATGAAATATGAAGCCACATATTGATGTATTCAAGTATTATAAACAATCTACCAAGGGTGCAATTCTATATCATGTGAATAAAGGAGTCGAGTTCGAACAAAATGAGACATCGTTTGATTATCGATCATTGAGGTATACCATTAACAAACACGAAACAACCTACCAATAATGAAAATAGGCATCAAGGAATCGAGTACATTCTTACAAGTGTGAATAAAGGAGTCGGTGTCGAACACCTGAAGAATCCATCGATAAGGAGATATTGATGTATTCCCAAATATCGATGGAGAGAGAACTTGCCACTAATGACTACAAGCCTCAAGGTACTCATAAGACTCTAGATCTCGTTTCCAAAATAGATGAGTTGAAGTTGATGGAAGGAGACCCATTGAAAGGAGAGAATTAAGGAATCTCTCATCATTCATAATGAGGTATAAAGAAAGAGCTTCATGATTTGGAGGAAATCAGATGAAGAACATGTTCACGAACCAACGACCCTGTGCATATTTCACGTGTGCCAAGTGAAAGTGGTACATGAATGGAGTACAATCTGATCTCCCATGATTACTGAAGTCATATAGGTATTGATCCAATGAAAAGGAAGCAAGAAATCATGAAATATGAAGCCACATATTGATGTATTCAAGTATTATAAACAATCTACCAAGGGTGCAATTCTATATCATGTGAATAAAGGAGTCGAGTTCGAACAAAATGAGACATCGTTTGATTATCGATCATTGAGGTATACCATTAACAAACACGAAACAACCTACCAATAATGAAAATAGGCATCAAGGAATCGAGTACATTCTTACAAGTGTGAATAAAGGAGTCGGTGTCGAACACCTGAAGAATCCATCGATAAGGAGATATTGATGTATTCCCAAATATCGATGGAGAGAGAACTTGCCACTAATGACTACAAGCCTCAAGGTACTCATAAGACTCTAGATCTCGTTTCCAAAATAGATGAGTTGAAGTTGATGGAAGGAGACCCATTGAAAGGAGAGAATTAAGGAATCTCTCATCATTCATAATGAGGTATAAAGAAAGAGCTTCATGATTTGGAGGAAATCAGATGAAGAACATGTTCACGAACCAACGACCCTGTGCATATTTCACGTGTGCCAAGTGAAAGTGGTACATGAAAAAGATCCTTGAATAGAAGCCAATGAGGAAAACTGCTGACAAAGGCAATGAAACCACCAATAAGTATAATGGAATCCATGACATTGCATGAATCCCAATGTGTGAATAGATGTCTTATCGTCAAACACAAGGGAAACCACCTAGTTAATGAACAATAATGAAATGTCGACTATTGGGTTCAAGGTTACCTACCAATTAAGAAATGAGGACTAGGGTGCATGATAGGAATATAGTATCATGTGACTCTGAGACAAATGGAGGGTATGGCTGACATGCAAAGTCAAGAGTTTTGAGAAGTGGCCAACACAAATTGATGGACCTCCTTTGAACGAGAGAAAGATACATATGGAAGACTTTGGCAGTGTAGACTCAATAATGAAACCATGAGATGCATGAGGCATCAACGAAATTATCTATAAGGACTGGAAGAGTAACCAGTCGATAGAGAAGACTCTATAATGAGCTCAACTTCCCAAGGCCATGCTAATCCCAAAATTATGATGACAAATGGACTCAATAACTTTGTGCTCTATTCAAAGGCGACACGACTGCTTCCAATATAAGATAATATTCCCTTCCTGCCCATCTTTTTTTTTTTTCATAGATAAATGAATGCTATGATACAGAGCATGAAACAAGTGCCGCAAGTAAGAAAAAATAGTTCCAGTAGTGGAACATACCTATGCTCAATTCAAGGAGATGCATGCAGAAGATGGACACTCGGGGGAATGTTCCCTCCTAGGTATAGGGTGTCAAATTGCGAAGGATATGAATGAGGATCTGCTTGGTCGAGGATGCAAAAACTATTGAGGCAAATGACTTATAACACAAAGTGAGAATCAACTATAGGCTCAATACTACAAGCAAGGGCATGAGATGCAATCACAACTTAACACCAAAAATGTCCTTTTTTGTGACATTTAGTATACTTTGTGTAAAAAAGGGATAAACTTGTGCCATATAGACATCCTTTCAAATCCAATTTACAAGTGTGAAAGAGACAATTTCACTCGGAAATATTTTCACTTTTTGAAGACAAGTCGGAAAATAGCTTAATTAAGACTCATGATCTTTCAAGTCCAATTTAACGAGTGGGAAAGGGACAAATCACTCGACAATCTTTTCGTTTTTTAGATGAGTCGAAAAAGAGCTTAAATCAAACTTGCTGAGAGGTTTCTAGGTGGCATGTCATGGGGGAGGCCAAGGTTCTCATGCTGGACTTCTGTGGAATGTCAGTATCTTATGAATAACTGACATAATCTTGGGAAAACCCAAATCTCTCCAAGTCAAGGAGGATAAAGTGTTGGCGAAGGTTATTGTCTCCATGATATATCAAATAATGTCTCTTACTAGAAAGGACATAGGAAGGGGCATTATATACCCCACAATACCATCCCAATCGAAGGGAACCTCTCCAAGAATTGGAGGGAGAGTACTCAAAAAGAGTAAAACTCTCTCTTGTTCAGAAGGTGCAGTACTAGAAATTCTAATGGCATGGTATAGAAGGTATATAACTAGAATTAGAAAAGTGGGATCGACCAAAAATTGCATCGATGTGACCACTTCTTCAACCATTGGTTGAATAGGATGCAAGATAACAAGGTCAAGAGACACATCACCCCCCAAAATAGAAGTGGTATTCGTCAAAGATTGCATCGACGCGACTATTGGTTGAACATGATGTGAGACAACAAGGTCAAGAGATGCATCACCGCCGAACATAGGAGAGGTGTTGGTCAAAGATTACATCAACACGACCACTGGTTGAACGAGATGTGAGACAACAAGGTCAAAGGACGCATCAACCCATAAAGTAAGATGGGTGTCAACCCAAGATTGCATCAGCATGACTAATGTGTCAACTAAAGAATGAATAAAGAGTGGGGAAAACATAGATGCCTCAGAACCAGAAGGGCCCTTAGGTAAGCCCCATGCTTTTGGTAACCCAACAGTAGTAGGACACAAACAAGTAAGGTGGTTTCCTTCGCAAGTCCTGCAAAGGAACTCAGGCTTACACCTGAGACGTCTAGGATTCTCAATCATGTGAATTCCCCCAGCATCATTTACAATGGCTGGTGACATGATCTCAATGTGACTAGAAGAGGCTGGAGATTCATCTCCCATGCGGTGTACAAAGTATGGAGATGTGACATTGATATGACTCGTGGTGAATGGAGTGATTCCCCCAGCATGACTAGAAGCAGTTGGTTGTGGGTCTTCGACATGACTAGCAAAGGTCATCGACCAATATCCAGCATGACTAGTAGTGGTTGGTGATGGAGCTCCAGTATGATTGGCAGTGATTGGACTAACGATGGTTGTGAGTTGTGGAATTTGAGACCAAGGTCCAAGGAAAGATTGGTTTTGAGAAATTGCAGGCTGGTAAGGGTTCTGGTATACACCATGGCCCTATCCGGTAGGATATTATCCTCCTCCATAATGATTCATAAATGGGTGTAAGGGAATCGACACCGAGGAATCCCTTGTGAAGAGAAAGAAACATTACAAGGGTTACTCATGTGAGGATATATGTTTCCCTCCGACGAAGGAACTTCATGAAGGGGGTTGCCCATACTATAAGAGTGACTCCCTCTTAATGAAACACCAGAGGACAGAAGGATGTCCACCATGGGAAGAGAGTTCGTATGAACTAACATAGTGGAAGAAGGATAGGTGGGAGGAGTGTAATAAGTAGAATGGCCACCCATTTGAGCACTTTATCCTGAAAAAGTGGAGTTGTAGGAAGGAATATTCTAGCCTCATATTGTAAGAGTTGTTTGAGGGATATGACTCCCACCAAAGAGAGAGGGAGAATAAGGAGGCCTCATGCCCCATACCCAAAACTTGGATTCGCATAAGAAAGCGAGATAGAGGATTGCAAGTGAGAAGACATGTCTAGCATACCATGAGGAAAATTATTAGAGACCCAAGGCATTGACTGAGTACCATAATTTTGCATACCATTATGAAAAGCGAACGGATTCATCCCCATGAAATGAGTGAAAGTCATGGGGGAGGTAGCCGTAGATGAGGGATTCAAAGGAACTCCACTATCCATGATAATGAAAACTCAAGGCGCAATATAATATCCTAAGGTCAACTAATAATCAAACATCACACCAAAAAAAACCCGGCCAATATGTACAGAAACAAGGTAAAGTGGATAAAAGTGGCATCCCTCCCTTAATAAGGTATGTCTCACCCAATAAGGGCATGAGACTCCCTACTAAAGATCGAATGAACATAATAAATTATAAGGGGCCCCATGGGCTTAAAAACCAGTCATTCAGATCCCCCTAGAGAGGTAATCCTCCATAAAGGTTGTGTCTTGTCTGAACCTTATCTAACCCAGGGTACCTACAGAATAACCCCTGCAAGTAACCTATGTGGCACCTAAGTCAAGAAACTAAGCAACCAATGCATAACCGATGCATAGGCAAGCAATCATAAGTCAGATCCACCATATGGGTAGGGTAGCAAATCTCAAAACCTTGAAAGTACCACCTCTCACAAAGGTAAAGGCACTAGAAAGATCCCTAGATATGAATAGATCCCCAGAAATATATCTAATGCTAAGAAGGTATCGAGGGGATATCCCTTCAACCATCCTCGCGTGACCTTGTGATTAACTCTAGTGTGAGCAGAGCCTCCTGATAATACCAATTATACAATGGATTTGTCCACTCCCTTTGTCAGACATTTATGTTGATTTAGCTGCCTTGGAGAAGTTTACTCACAAAAATCCTATTCCAAGGCACTAAATCCTAAGCTAGTTTGTGCACCCTAGAAAATAAAATCGTTACTAATAAATTTTAAATTATAGCGTTAATTTTAGTGGTCATTCTTACTCAAAAAGGTATGGTGATTCAACTCATGATGTTATGACTCAACAAGAAAAGTATATATGAATATAATGCAAAGTCCTAACTTCAATTTTCAATGAATGATATGCTTCTTAAAACAAATGCAATTTTCAATTTCAACACTGCAATTCTGAAGTAAAAATGCAATCGTTCTTTACATGCACTAAGCTAATGACAAAGACTCAAAAGATAAAAAATGCCAAGCAATGAAAAATGCCTAATATTTTTGTATTTTCAATATAAGAAAATTGAAAATGCATGGAATGAACAACAACTTGATATATAAAACTCTACTGTGTATGGAAAGAGATAAATCAAGCATAATACCAAGGAGAAAAAAACCCAACCCAATGTACAAGGACAATCAAAATGAGAAGGTGATGAGAAAGACTCTACCCAAAAATTCAACCCCAGAGAGGTTTCATGTCATCCCACGGGCACTTAACAGTTGCTACAAAGACCCAAGAAGACTCAACCAAGCTCAAATCCCACCCATCAACCACCAAACCCAGTAAACAAGAAAAGAAGGTTCATGTATGCGACTGTTTCGAAAAACAGAGTGTATGTACATAGCTTGCAGAGGGACAACCCACGTATATATGCGAGTGCCAAGCCAAAAACCATGTATATGTTTCAAAAACAAGGATAAGCAAGGGAGAAGGATGAAAAACTTAGACCCAGAATGAACATATGTTGTCAAGTTATGATATGAAAAGAAACACAATAGGAATGAGAACAATCTAAGAAGAAAATTAATCCAAACCCTAAGAAAGAATATTCAATCCCTAGTATGGTCACAAATTATGTTATGAGGAAAATCTCTCTATGGCTAGGGTAAACCACAACAGGTGGAAATGATTGTAGAAATCAACTCTATTCTCAAGTATTCTATGTAAACAAATATGCTAGCAAGACAAGATAGCAGGCCTACCTCATCCAAATGTTCAATGAAGCCCACCGTTGAGCACTTGACCCAAAGCAATATACCTTCCGCTAGTCCTCAACAACCAAACAAAGCAAGCATATGGTGATAATAAATGATGTTAGGACATTAAATAGCATAATCCATTAATAAACATGACAAATACGCCCATGGAATAATAATTCAAATATTTGCAAGATATCAATTGGATGGGAAAAGAATATTTCTATTAATATATGATCAACATAAGTGAAAATGTTACAGACTTCCGTGTCAGAACGGTTCGGAACAGAGAAACTGATTTCCTTCCAACTGGGCCTCCACCACTTCAATCCTCCACCAAAGGAAATCTCATAAAAGAGAAACAATGAGGTTCTCAATCAATAAGGGAAGAGCTTGGGGGATGAACATTGTGTTTAGACTTAAAGGACAAAGGGATGCAGACTCAATATGAAGTAAACAATTTCTCCATAGTAACTTTTCTCTCAAAGTTGAATTCTTTCTCGTCTTTTCCATTGCTTGGAATTGGCCCATTTATAGCCTTCAAATCGAACTAAAGGGCCGAGTTGGAACATTTATAGTATATGGAAGACCAAGGATCATAGATCTCTTGTCATGACATGGAAAATCGACACCAAATTTCAGTTTGGGGCATAAATCTTGATGTACACGGGATGTAGTGGTGCAACCTATGTATACGCATGATGTATAGTAGCCAAGGTGCGTACATGTAGAAAGATATGTATTTTAACCTCTGGGATTTTACAAACAAGGATGATAAGTCTGCATAGTGAAATGGAAAAAGGCCTTCTGTGCAAGATTGCATAGGGTGAGGCAAATCTTTCTATAACAATGTTTGCACAACATCAGGAAGAAATTCTCTTATAATAATAAATGTTTGGACAACTTCAGGAAGACATTCTCTTAGAATAATAATTAATAATATAATTCTTGATTATTAAATATCATATATAATAAGTAAATGATAATAATAAATAGTTATTGATTATTCAAGAGACCCATCCTTTCATGGATGGTCACCATATGTTCCCTATATATGGAACACTCATCATTGTAATAATATATTGATCATATCTCAGATGAAGAAAAACAACATGGTATCTAAGTTGGACTTGGCTTGAATCCTTCACATATTACCATATGTTCCCTATATATGGAACACTCATCATTGTAATAATATTTCGATCATATCTCATATGAAGAAAAACAACATGGTATTTGAGCTAGACTTGGCTTGAATCCTTCACATATTACCATATGTTCCCTATATATGGAACACTCATCATTGTAATAATATATCGATCATATCTCATATGAAGAAAAACAACATGGTATTTGAGCTGGATTGGGCTTGACTCCTTCACATATTAGAGTAAAATGTTGGGAGTGTTAAATTTTTGGGGTTGTTACAATCTCTAAGTACAACATATTTACTTTTTACTCCATCATAGAGTAACACAGTATTTGAGTTGGATTGGGCTTGACTCCTTCATAGATTAGAGTTAAATGTTGGGAGTATTAAATTTATGGGGTTGTTACAATCTCTATGTACAATATATCTACCTTTTACTCCAACCTAAATTATAGAAAAAATTCCATAAATTATGGTGGGTAGTAATTTCTAGTAAAAAATGTCTAATTACCTAAATATGAGGAATGTATTGAATGTTTATATCTACCTATATTTATGAAAACAATCGCATTAATTATTGAGGAATTATGGATGGATTATAACCAAATTAATATTGGGGTAGTTACAAAGGTATTCTCCAACTATTTATAAGAAAGAAAATTTAATTTAATTTTCAAAGAGACGTGTCTTTTTGGATCAATATAATATTACTATAAAAAGACACTTTAAAGGCACAACAATAGACACATATTTTTTCTCTCACACGTGGGAAGTGATCTAAAGAAGAGACTGAAGTTTCTAAGTAGTTGGAATTTTTTGAGTTACTTAGTGATGTTCTAGAGTTTACTAAAGTAATATTGTATATCATTGGAAGTAATTACCACTTGCGTAAAATTGTGCTTGTCTAATTTATCACTAGAAAATCAACATGGTTATCTGTATGACATTGAGTCTATGATGGATGTGTGTTGGTCATAGTAGAAGACACATCATTTGTAGGGTCATTGTATATAGTTGTGTAAAGACATGTTTGTCATTGCATCGACATAATGTGAATTGTTTCCTTGGATTGCTTAGTGGATCTATTTGTTGTGTAAGGTTTCCATGGAAGTACCTATGTGGAAATGTTGATATAGAAAACATTGTGTGAAAGATCCTCTCTTATGAGGCCGAGAGATTATAGATCTCACTGATATATTTGTGAGATTCATTTAAATTCTCGTGGGTGATAAAGATTTCCATATGGAGACCAATGGAGGAAACTACTACACAACTATTTGAATTTAAGTGTAACTGCCAATCCATGGCATGGGTGTTCCTGGTGTTCTAGATCAAAATGAGTATTTGGTGAGGAGTGATTGAGATGGACATGGGAAGTAGTGAAAAACCCTCCTTAATTGAGATCACATGAATCTTGTGTCAATGTGTTGATGTTTGAGGCAACAATGTGAGACAATCTCCTTGGAGGGTCCTGTGTTGACTAGTAGGGGGGAATGTAGACTTTATATTGATGTGCCTCAAATAGTCAAATGAATGAACCAAGACATCGGTTTCACAAAGAAACCTTGATATGTCTTAAAAGACATTGGTTACATGAGGGAACCTGGATATGTCTTAGACATGTGTTCCACGAGGGAACCACGAGATGTCTAGTATGGACATAGTTCATGAGTGAAGCCCGAGGTTGGACAATTCAGTAAATTTGGGTGTCCAATATACATTCATGTACCCAAGGATAAAAGGCCCAAGCTAGACCCTTTAGGCATAAAACATACATTTGTGGGGTACAATAAGTCTTCAAACGTATACCGGATCTACATCCCTGGTCAAAGAGAGATTGAGGTGAGCAGAGATGTTACCATTGAGGAGGAGGTATCCTTCATTAGATATATAGGATCTTACATGGATATTGATAGTGAGAGACAAGAAGAGATGGTACCTTCTCCCCCTCATGTTCCAATAGTTCAT
>JASDQU010249603.1:0-16272 GCA_032191745.1 Picea mariana | reverse complement strand
GGACCTCCATGGGGTTGAAGATCCCATCAGATGGTTGCTAGGACCCCACTAGGGGCAGAGACAAGACAATGATTGGTCGAGCCTTTTCACAAGAAAAGAAGGAGGATGTTTTCATCCAGGATGCCTTGGCTGAGCCCAGCCCAGGGGGGTTGACCCACTACAGGTGGAACGTGTCCCTTCTGATGACCCAGGACATCATCTAGGAGCCATGACATCACCTCTAGTGTATGGCACCTTGAAAGAGCATTTTGGCACGTGTGGCAGAGTTTGGAGGCCCAAAGAGGGCCAACGTTTGTCATCTTGTGCTGCTTTTTGCCCTAAAAAGGGCCAACGTCTCCCTCAGATGGGCTTGACGTCTTGCTTATTGCTCATTTAGGGTTTTCATTTAACAGTTTAATGTAAAACAGTATGATTTTTGGTTATTAGTCTTGTCGGCTATTTTTAGTGACCTAATTTTAATTAAAGGTCATGAGAATGCTATATATTGAGGATGTTTTTCCCTCATTTGAACATAACACAACTCACTCACACTTGTGAGGTCTGATTTTTTCACCCTCCTAGGGTATTTTGTCTTTCTAAGTGAGGCGCACTTGTTATTGGAAGGAGTTTTTGGCATCTTTTGGCATTTCTCTCCAAGGAAGGTTTACAACTAGGGTTTGCACATGCTTTCTTCTTGATATGTAAGTGATTTTCTTGCAAAACTTCTTAATTGAATGGTTGTAGGTTTAATTTCTTGCATTTTCTTATTGAATTGCTGATTTAAAACCCTAGGTAACAAGCACACAAGTAGGTCCTTGTTTCATGTCCCCTTAGAGAGAAATATTTCGGCCATTGAAGAATAAGGATTGAGCCTAGCCTTTGCTACACTCATCTTGCTTCTTCCCTTAAGCTAGCATTGAATTTTATAGGTTGAAAGAGGGTGACGTCCTAGGCCTAGGTTATATACACCTAGGGCCATCATCTTCTAGGGTTTGAAAGCCTTGTCTTTACAACACTTTCTCTCACCTCATCCTTTAGTTAAATTTATCATTTATGCTAGCCGTTTTGCCAAGTTGACCTAAGGAAGGAGGAAAGAGCATGAGGCCTTGCTTAAGCAACACTAGAGTGAGCCTCTTTCCCCTAGGGTTTTGATTCTAGGGCCCTACCTTTGCAGCACTTTAGAACCCTTCCCTCTTGTCCTTAAGTCTGCATCCTTTCAAAACCTTGTGCCCTTATCTTATTTGACTCCATATACCCTAAGGCACTGATCTCTAGCCTCCAACGTTGAAGTCCTAGTGTCCAAAAACAACTCTCGAAACTTTGAACTTTGAAACCCTAACTAACAAACTAACCTAATTAAGGCTAACGTCACAGTTGGTTATCTCATCTTGACGCAACAAATGTTGAAAATAGGCAATTAAATGATGATTTGAAGCATTTATTGAGTAAAGTGTTGGTTGGATGCATTGTTGGCTTGATCATCTTGATAGTTATTAATGAAGTGATGCTTTTTCCATAGCTAATTGATGAAACGTTGACTTCATTGGTATCTATTGTTTTACATTGCTTATTAATTGATAGCAGATAGTCATTGAAGTACTAACCCATTGAGTTATAGCCTACATATACACTGTATTACTGTTGTCTTGTTCCGGGAAGGAGTTTTCATTTGGGTATACACTTATTTATTGGCTGATTAGCCGGATTGTCTGATCTCGATGGTAACCTGTGAGGAGGAAAATTTAAACTTGACTTTATACCTTAGCCTCTTCAAAACCCCAGGTTACCAGGGACGTCTCCCCTGGGTTAACCTCCCTAAATAGAAATAACCTCCCCATTGAGGTGACATTGGGTGGGGAAGGTTCCTGTTACACCAGTTTTCCCTCTATTCTCTAGCCATTTGACCTAGCTACAAACTGCGCGATAACAATGTGTTCTAAGGTGTTTCGGGTAAAACAATCATAACTTCTTCATAGAGGATACACATCATGTGAGACAAATTTCATTGAAAAGAGTACAATATTTAGTATATTTTGTACGAGTTTCAGAATCAGATATCAAATATTGAGCGAGTGGCATGTTGTACAAGTTCACTCTCTAGAATAGACCAGAATTCAACAAGGTGTGCCATTTTCTTTATAACTCCTTTTCAGGGACGATTCAAGGAGTGAAACTTGGAGGAATTTTATAGAATATATTGAAGAATATTGGGTACAAGTTTCAGACCTTTATTCATTACAAGTACAAAATTATACTTGTTGGAATTTAGGGTTTCTGACTAATCCAGAAACTAGTCCCAAATAGGTGTTTGAGATAAACTTAAGAAGTGATGTTTTGGCACATGGTTGAGATATATCTTGGACACTTTGGTACATGGTTTGAGGCATGTGTTTGTATATTGTTTGAGGTATATATTGGATTTTTTGGTACATGTTTGAGGCATATATTTGGCACATGTATAAGCTATATGGTTGGATGCACATCTTGATGTTGACACATGCTTGAGGCATACCTTTGGTACATGGTTTATGGATGTTATGGCTCATATATATTGGCACATGATTTGATGCATATCTTGGTGATGTCGTGTATATGTTTTAAGAGATGTTCTTGGTGATCTTGGCATATGATTTATGTGAGTGGATCTGGTTTTGGTTATGATGAGGTTTCAATATCATTAACAGTTATAGTGACAGGTTGAGTCTGGCTTGATGATGATGATGTTTCAGTATTAGTGACAGTTACAGTGACAGGTTGATTCTGGCTTGATGACAATGATGTATCAACATCAGTGAGAGTGACAGTGATAAGTTGAGTATCAGTGACAATGCTAGGTTGATCATCAATGATAGTGACAATGACATGTTGATTATCAGTGAAAATTTTGGTGATAGGTCGAGTCTCCATTTATATTTCAGGACGAAAAGGTGGTGCAAGGTAGGAGATCGAAGTCTCCTTCAAGTTGTTTCCTGTAAACTAGGGGGTTGGATCTAGAGAATACATGGAGTTGGAGCTTACTTCCAGTTGGAGTTGGATAATTCATGGAGTTTTAGCTTCCTTCAGGTTGGATCCTGTAATATTTTGATATATAAGAAAGCATTCCATGGTTTTCTCCCATTTGGTTTTCCTCACAAAATTTTGGTGTATTGTGTATTTGTGGTTATATGTTATGCATTGTTGAATGACATTGTTAATGATATATTGAATGCAATCATAAGTGATAAATTGATTGGTAAGTTGAATATTACATGTTCTAATTAAAAGTGGTAAAAAGTGCTCAATATAGATTCACCCCCCCTTCTCAGTATTGGTGAATATTCCAACAGTTTGACCATTCAATTGATGCTCAAAGTGACACCCCATCCAGGGAAATCTTAGAGAATATTTTATAAGTGTGTGTTGATCTATTTTTTTAACCCTGCTATCATACAATTTGTAGTTTGGGCAAAGCCCAACCCAAGGAAAAAGTGTGTGACACAACTGGGAACACCTATCACTATCACCTCAATAGATGTCCCCCTCATTTTAGTGAAGGACAAGTCCAACACAAGGGAGGATTCCCAGGTGACCCTAGGGGGATCACAAAGGGAGAATGAAGGAGCTAGAAGAACACCCCTATAGGTCAAAATCAAGGTGAGGCTTGAGTATTGGGAAAAGAGTCCTTAGAGTGGGTAGATGGTTTCCAAGGTCGTGTACGTGAAAAATAATGTTAGACAAACCAAAAAAAGACAATATATGATGATATAAGCCTCAAAACCAATGGGGAATCACCAATAAACCTTGTTGTACCAAAACTGAAGCAATATGGAAATATATATCGGTAGTAAATAAACTATGACAACTACAAATTAAACCATCAAAATCAAGTGTATGATATTGGAAAATAAGGCTAACAATTATTATACAATCTTCCATTATTTAAATGAAGACTTTGATAGCAAGAAAGGATTATTAATAAGTGTTATCAACAAAGTTTTATAACAGCCTTAAGGTTGCAAATTTTTTTCTTCTATAGTATCAAGTTCTAGCCACTAAAATCAACAAGTAATCCACCCAAACAATAGCTCTTAAACAATAGATCAATTGTCATAGCTTGCAAGTGAATTTTAGTGGTAGAAAAGTGAGTAAATAGTAAGAGAGAATGAATTTTTTGCGGCCCTAATGGTTTTAGCTTAATGTTTATTACAATGACCCGATTGCTTTGTAAATCAAGACGCCCTTAGGGCACAAGATAACTTAAATCATGTACAATTTAGATCCAACCTTAAGCAATTCAATCTCTTTAAATTCACGTTTACCAATGCAACAATATTTAATCTCAAATGAAAATTAGGGCCTTATCTATTGGGTTATGTATTCTATTGCTTTAAGCTAGGGTTTATTACTTTTCTAGGGGTGTAATCATTTTTACTCCCTAGAGAAAAAAAACCTTAGAAAGGTCTTGCTACAAGGGTGTAAGCCTTTTTACACCTTGTAGCAATCCTTAATCCTTTTCAATAACAATAGAATGAAATTCCTTGATTGAGGGTGTATTCCTTTATACTCCTCTAAGGGGTTGACACAAATAACCTTGAAATAAAGAAGAAACACACAAAACTGCAAAAATTCCTTACCTAATCCAAGAGATAGCATGCAAAACCCGTACTTATCAAAGATATTCCACCAAATTTCCAAGAACAAGCATCCAAGAGAAGTTGATATCCTTTCTTCTGCCAATAGACAAGTAAAGCATCCATTTACATAAGAGTCAAGAGATAGCAAATTTCCCAAGAGGGGCCGAAATTTCAGTCCAAGAGTTATGTAATTCTCAAGTGATGTTATGTCAAAATGAAAATGAGATGGCCTCTATTTATATGAGGCCATATAAATCAATTTTTCCATAGAAAATTGTCAACAACAAATTAAAAGAGGGACAACCCCCTTTATTTCCCTTTAAAACTTAGAAATATAAAAATTACATAAGATAAAACCCTAAAAAAGGGTGACATCATGCTGTAGAAGGGTAACATGATGCTTAGAAGTGATATGTTGAGCCTCAAGAAGTAGATCATTGGGCCTCCAAAGGACATGTTCCAAGATCTCATGTGCTAAAGTGTCATGCCATGCATATCCTTCCTTCAAAACACACCTCAATACCTATGGAACCATCAAGCCCCCCAAAACCCTAGCTTCCACATGACATCAAGGGATTAGGAGGCGATGTCCTAGGCCTCCAAAGGCCAATGTCCAACTGCAAATGGATATGATGCCATTCTCTATTGTTTTCAAAGTGCCTCCAAAGGAAACATTCATCATCTCATGTGCACAAGAGGTCTGGGGTCCTCTACCCATCCTATGGGGTACGACATCCATCCTTGGGGTCTTCAACCCCCATTAAGGTAAAAATGGCACAATTACTCCATGGAATATCTTTCACTTGGAAAGGCCCTGTAAAGACAAAGAAGTACACCCTCCAAGGGTCCACAAGTGACATGTATCATGCCAAGTAAGCCACATTTAATAAAAGAACCACCCAATCATGTTCATTAAATCCCCCCTTTTCAAACTAAAAAAATGCTCAAAGACCTTATAAAATTTTCCAAATTTAAGTATGGGAGGTTTTTCATACTGTAATATTGGGTAGACCAATCCACAAGTTAAGGAGTGTTTCCCAAGAATACCCTCTCTAATTCATGTAATGAATATGAGGTGGATGGGGGAATTGCTTTTGGGCATGGGGTTCTTGACATATCAAGGGATCATATTGTCTCATTTATGGGTGCCTTTGTAGAGGGTGTGTTAAGTACCAAAGATATGAATACAAAATACACCAGAATAGATCCAAGAAGAATATATGAAAACCACACTTTATTATTAAAAACCCTTGAGGTAGGGAAACACCATAAAATGGATCTTATTATGGAAGGGATCCTCTCCTATTCACTTTCCTCTTCGAGGGGGAAACCTCCTAATGAGATTCAGCTCCAAATACAATACTTGTCTTAATATCCCATTACATTGCTTGAACCCCTTTATATAGTGCTACCAACCACCTAAGAACATTATAGAGCAGGAACCTTCTAGAAGTATAACCTTCTAGAGGAGGAACCTTCTAGAAGTATAACCTTCTATTAAGTCCTCTTAAATTTATTATATCTAACTACCATAGTGGGCCTTATTTAATAATATAGTGGACCTAGTCCACCTTACATTGAATGGCCTCCACTATTATCACTATAGGCCCTATGGCCCCCCCACTACCTCTCTAGCTACCTAACAGGGTGTGTTGCATCCTTCATTTGTAATGTAACCTTTTTCCAAGCCCTTATATTTTCCATTAGTTTATTATGGTCTAAACATTGAGTGATACATGCAATGGAAAGTAAATAGCATGATATTTCCACTTGAAGTTAGGAACACATTGAGTGTCATATGCACTAGAAATTAAAAGACACCGCAAGTGCATTCCCCCAACAAGTGATACATTTATTAATTATGTGTTTTCTTTTTTAAGGTCACTCATTTTTATTTTAGAGAAGCATTTAATTTCTCTTAATACCTTAGGGTGATCACCTAGAGGTATAATTTATGTCTTTTAACTTTTTCCAGCTACATCACCTCTAGTTCTTTAGCCCCTTCCTCCCATGAAACGAGGTACACGCCCTTCTTGGGGTCAATAAGCCCAAAAACCCAAAATATGAGGAAACTAAAGTGAAGAGGCGTGGAAAGTATGTGAGGGAATGGTAAAATTACCCTTCAAATAGACCCCCTATTAGAAACCCTTTTCCAAAGGGTGACCCACTTACTAGGAAACCATGTCAACCACCAAGGTGAAATGAGGCAAAAGGTATAATTTCTGAGAAAAAGTTTTCACAATCAAGAAAGGACTCTTTGCAACATGCTCAAATGCTTCAATTATTAAAATGACACTTACCATGAGACCATACTTGTTACCTCATGAAGCAAGACCTGTTGTCCTTTCTGGGCCAGGCTAGTGTGGTGGACACTGCTATGTTGTTGACAATGAAGGATTGTGTGTGACAAAGAGTAGGGTTTCAATATGCTTAATGTGGGATCAAATGATCATATGGCTCTTGAAATTACATGTCTTATACCTATGAGCATTGAGGCATCATCTCCTTAGTTACCCTTAGGTTGGAGGGTAAAAAACCCCATAAAAGGATTTAGAGATTTCCTATATTCTGAATCAAAATTTATGGGAAATGTTCCTTGTTATTGCACAAGTTATAGGTTGGGAAAAGCCCAACCCAACCACAAAATTGTGACAACTAAGAGAACACCTACCCACTTTCACCTTAGGAAATTATTCCCGTCACTTTAGAGATGAAGTAATCACCTCAAGGGGGGAATCCCAGTGACCCTAGGGGGGAATGAGATGAAAAGTGGTATGATGGAATTTTAGACCATATAGATCAATATATTAAGTGCAGAAAAGTCTTGGGAAAGAGTCTTGATGGTAGCCAATGGTTTCCAAGTGATATGAGTACCTACAAAGGGTGATTGTACCTGCCCGAGACACAATAAAAGCCAAGTATGCATATAATATGTTAGGTGGAAAATCAATTTAAGATTTCTGTCCCTAATTGAAACAATAAACAATAATATATATCAACAATAAAATGATAATAAGAGCTGCAAATAAATATGCTAAAAGTCTAGTTGAATAAGCAAGAGACAAGGTAGTAAATACTAGTTCAACTCAAGAATGAAAGAGCAAGACTCTAGCATGAAATAAGGCTGAAAGAAAAAAGTGTTGCAGAGATGTAATTTGAAGCCTTATGGCTGTAGAATTCAATTTATTACAACAATCGAACATCAAAACTTTCCAACAATCCACCCAAAAAGTGCGTTAACCTTAGTAGATTATAGGGGAAAACTTTTAGCGACTTTAGACAGTTGAGTAGTGAGTTATTAATGAAAATGTGTTAGGGTTTCTATAGCTCTAATGGTTGCAGATAAAATTTCATAAAATAATAAATAAGTATTCAGTAAATTGAGACACCCTAGTGGCTCAACCAAGCATAAAAATCATAAAATTGATTCCAACTTAGACAATCTCAAAATCTTGACTTTTCACATTTACCAAGGCAAGTAATTTAGATCTCGAATGAAAAATTCAGATTAGTGCCTTTAATATTTGGGTGAATGGAGTGTTTAAACACAAGTTGGATCAACAAGGTCCCCAGGGGTGTAAATCCTCTTACTCCCTAGGGTATGCCAATCAAGCTAGGGTAAAATATAGGAGGGCATACACACTCGTATTCCTCCTAGCAACGCTTGCAAAATGACTTGTAAACTTAGAAAATTAGATGAAGCTTAATGGAGGGTGTATCCAAAGTAATCCTCCTAGGGTTTCAACCAATAATAACCAAGAAAGAGAAAGAAATAGCTAAAAAATGCAATTTTTTCCTTACCAATTTCAAGAAAGAGAGAGATCAAACCCTAGTTCTAATCAGGATTATTTTCGGCACGAAATGAGAGCAGAGATATAATAAATAAATGTACAGAGATATACCAGATATCCAAGAATATAACATAAATATATCAGAGATAACACGGAGATACAGTAATACACAATTTCTATTAATGAGCGAAATGTACAAAACTGTAGAAATACAGAGTGAAAAACTCGTTAGAATGGTGGCAGCTTATCTCTGAGAAGAGATGTGACGACTACTCAAATTCACAAGAAGATGATTACAATGAGTCTCTAAATTAATTTTTAACATAAATAAAATCCAAAACCCTAACCCTAGAAGATGAAAATCCAATAGTTTTGTGGACCTCGTTTTGGGTAGCTTGGTGTATCAACTTCTCGGGGGCATAACTTTGGCATACGATCTCTGTTTGGGGTGCACGATAGCTCGTTAGAAAGGTATCATAGATGAGATTAATTTTGGGGGATAAATTAGAGCCTTTGACCATCATTGAGGTGATCTATCATGGAAAAACTTCATTTAGGCCCTTAAAATGGCCCCGAAAGTTTAGGAATCGAAAAACTGCTAAAAATAGTAAATTGCCAGAAAATTGTTTTGAGCTAGTTGGAGTAGTTGGGTGGCCATAGATATCCACCTGGATCAATTTCACCAAGAAAATTACCATAATTTATCAATAAATCAAGCCTCCAAGAGGTGCACACCACCTTAGCTCATCCATTAATCAAAAGGAAACACCAAAAACCATTTGCAAGAGAGATAAACACCAAGAATCCTGAAGTATAGCGAAAATTTTAGCTAAGTACTTCTCACAATGGGAGAGTTATGATATAATGAGATTTAAATGATCTCTATTTACACAAAATTTCTTAAACATAGTTTGTCCACTTAAGTTAGGGTAAACACAAAATAAGGGGACAACAACCCTTATTTTGTCCCTTTACACAAATAATTCTTTTTTAATTCAAACTTGAAATCTAAAAAGTGCACTATAGAAACCCTAAAATAATGTCACCCCTCTAGGGGTGACATTTTGACCCTTTGAGAAAGTCATTGGAGAAGGAATTTGAAGTCGTTGGGGCTCATAGAGACTCCTTCTCATGCGCTATAACCTCCTCCCACCAAGTCATTCCAAGTGTAATCAAATAACAACTTCACCACCAAAACCCTAGCCTCAGTGATAACGTCAACTCCTCAAGGGTGACGTTTTGGGCCCTCCAAGAAAATTGTTTGGTATGTGAGGGATAGGAAAGGTACTCCAAGGTGTCCTCTAGGCCTCCAAAGGAAAGTCAATGTGATTCGACATGTGGGCCCTTAGCATCCAACCTATGGGATTCAAGCCCCATGGAAGTCCAAGCTACGCTTTTGCCTCCAAAACTGTCCACTAATTGGGTCCTGCTAAAACAAATGGATACACCCTCCAAGGATCTCAAGTCAAAGCATCATGATGATTAAAAAAAATCAATAATAGAGCCATCTAAGCATGTACATCCAAACTACCTCATAAAAGTAAACCAATGCTGAAAGACCATATGCAATTTTCCAAGTTTAGGTATGGGAGGGTTGACAAAATGACATATTGGGTGAATCATTCCTCAAGTTTACGGGTGTTTCCTGAGGGGTCCGCCTTCTAAGTCATGTGGATGAGGTGACATGGATTAGGGGAAGAATTATGGGCATGGGGTTCATGAAATACAATGGGTTTTAGCGTCTCACTTATGGGTGCCTTTGTAGAGGGTGTGTTGCACCTTCATTTTCAATGCAACCTTTTTCCAAGCCCATTTATTGGATTTGATTATTTTAGGATGTTTCCAGGTTGAATCCAAGGTGGGGATTCTACCTAAGCAATAAAAAATGCACACACCTTGAATCTACCCCGGTCACATCATGCTTCCCTAAGTTGGAAACATGTGTGGGGATTCTACCTAAGCATTAAAAACAATGCCCACACATGCCCCTCTCTGGTTGGAATTCGTTATTAGTTATTAATTCATAGGTCCCATAAATTTTTATGAGAGACATTTAATTTTCCTTAGGATCCCTAGGTGAGAATATAGAAGTTTAATGGTTTGAATTTTATCTTTTTCCAGCTATAATCCTCTGGTCATTCAGCCCCTTCTTCCCATGAAATGAGGGAAAACCCTTCTTGGGCCAGTACACCTGAAAATCCCAAAAGGTAAGGAGATGAGGGGATGACATATGGAAAGGGACAAGTATGGTTGGGAATGGAATGATGAATAGTAAAAGGACCTCCCAGTAACATCCCTATCCCTAAGGGTGTACCACTTACTAGGGTGCAATGTCAACCACCAAAGTGAAATAGGGCATAGAACATAATGTCCAAGCAAACGTCACATAATCAAAAGAAGTAATAGATGCAACAAAGTTAAATGTATCAAGTATCGAAATGATACACACCATAATATCTGACTTGTACCTCATGGAGAAAGACCCAATGTATTATGGAGGCCAACTGATGTGGTGGATGTCGTCATGATGAACCTAGAACTATGGTGGTGATGTGGGTCTCTGTCTGTGTAAGTAGACACTGTTGGTCAAGTTGTCTCTTGGTGTTATAGAAAGATTTGCCTCACCATTGGTATCTTGCACATAGGGCCCTTTTCCATTTCCCTTTGTAGACTTATCATCCCCTTTTGATGAATCCAGAGATAAAAATATACATTTTCCCACATATACACTCCCTATCTGCTATGAAAGATGAGTATACGCTTGCTGATCCACTACATCCCGCATACATCGGGATTTGTGCCAAAAAATACAAAATGACGTCGGGTTTCCATGTCATGACAGGAGATCTCTGATCCTTGGCCTTCCATATATTGGAAACGTTCTGAATCGACCCTTCATTTGCATCCTGAAGGCTATAAGAGCACAATTTCGACCTATGGAAAAGAAGGAGAAAGTATTCAACTTTGAGAGAAAAGCTACTCTGGAGAAATTACTTCATATTGAGTCTGCATCCCTCTATCCCTCAAGTCTGAACATAGTGTTCAACCCCCAAGATCTTTCCCTATTGTTGAGAGGACCTCATTTCCTCTTTCATATGAGCTTGCCTTTGGTGGAGGATTGAAGTGGTGGAGACCCAGTTGGAAGGAACTTGGTTTCTTGGTTTCAAACCGTGTCGACACAGAAGTCTGTATCGTTGTCACTTCTGCCGATCAATTATTAATAGAAATACTCCTTTCTCGTCCTATTGATATCTTGAAAATATATGATTATTATCCATGGGAGTGTTTGTAATGTTTATTAATGGATTATGCTATGTGATGTGCTAACCCCTTTTATATTATCACTATATACTTTCTCTACTTGTTTGTTGAGAACTTCTTGTAGGTATAAAGATTTGAGTCAAAGTGCTCAACGGTGGAACATCATCAAATGTTGGATCGAGGTAGGCCTCTTTATTATATTGCACATTAGTTTATATATCATATGTTGGAATTGAGTTGATTTCTGTAGTCATACATGTTTGATGTGGTTTACCCTTGGCCATAGAGAGTTTTTCCCTTGTAACACTTGGTAATCCATGTCTGCAACCTGAGGGCCTTGAGAAATCATCTCCTTAGTTATCCCTAGGAATTCGAGATAACATTTGGATCCTACTTGGGGACATGTTCTTTCTATAGAGTGCATGAGAACCGTAACATCTCTTGGTAAGCTTGTGCCTACACTGAAACAAAACAATGTAAAATATAGGGTGAACTGCAACATCTCCTAGTAGAATTGTGCCTACACTGAAACAAAACAATATAAAATATAGGGTGGTTCTATCACCCTTCATCCACAGAAATCAAAATAGAAAATGAAACTAATCTACGGAATAAAATTTTAGCATTTTTTCAAAAAATTATGAACTAAACATGAAATGAATATGCAAGTAGAGAAAAATGAAAAATGAAATGCATCTAAAATAACATGAGCAATAAATATGCAAATTCAAGGAAAGCAAGAGGACCTACCTACTTACCTGGGGCTTGGGCCTTGAAGAAGTCAAGTGATTTGAATATAGGGCCGGTGAAGCGACCCATCCATTGGTAATGACATCTTTCTCCCATCCAAAGCTGTCATATAATACTTCTCTTTCTTAGACTTCTTCTTGATGATGTAAGGGAAAAGCCACGAGCTGTCATCTTCCTAGTCATATTTAGGCTTTCTCTTCTTCTTGTCCCACATGAACACAATGCTTCCTTCACTGTAGTTGATGTAAAGTATTTTCTCAATGTATGGATAAGAAGGAGGCCCTGTGTTGGCTACATTTTTGATGGCTTCTTCACATTTTTTTATCTTCTTTCTTCAGTATTTGGATAGATCCTAGATCTTTCCCTTGGAACTTTGCAAGTTTCTCTTTTTATTCATCCATATTTGGGAGAATCATCTCTATGCAGTCTTCCTGCATGAAAGGTAAGTCTCATGGATCATAATCAATGGTGTTCGAAACCTCATCAAAATCATCCTCACTTGTATAATCAGGGCCATTGGGATTCATCACATGCTTGTCAACTTTCTCTCTACTATATAATACCTCAAAGGTGTCATATCCCATGGGTATATGTGCATGGGTGAGATCCATGCTGAGAAAACCCCCAAGAGAAATAGAGAAATTCCTTGATAAGAGCATCCCCCAAGCATACAGTACATCAATCACTACTATATTCATAAGGAGGATGATATGCTGAAAGTCAATTAAAAATACCTCAACTTCCTAACATAATCCATAAACCTTGACCCTTTTACAATCAATTCCACATATATTTCCATAGGATCGGGTCATCTTCAAACCAAGTTATTCCATTAATTTCAATGAAATGACGTTTGTTGAGGCCCCTAAATCTAGCATATAGTTGTTCAATTGGAGGACATTCATGCCCAATGAAAGATAGAAAGGAGGACTATTTTCCTTTTGCTGGTTGAGAAACACGGTGTTTAAAATAATCGAAGGATATTCCTTCTTATTCAACACCTGTAATAACTTCAAGACTTCCCTCCTTACATGAGGGATTTTTCACATCTTTGTCACATGAACCATCATATTCAAGTTTCCAAACATGGACCCAATGTCTATGTTCAATTGAATCTCATTTGTTGGAGATGAATTTGGAATCAGCTCATGTACTGGAGGTGGAAGCGGTGGGACCACCTTCTCTATAAATGGAGGAGGAGCTATAGGTTGTGATGGAGGGGATTAAGATTTATTTATTCTGGTGTATGTCAAATATTCCCTCTTCCTTAGCTCCTTCCGTCAATCGTCTGTTAACTTATTTAAATCCCATAATCTCCCCTCTCTTTCCCCCTGTCTTTTGGCTTCATCAATATGTTCCTATGTAACATATTCCTCTTGGAAATTATAGATCATATCCATGAAGTTCATACTGTCGGAAGAATATTCATCTCATTAGGGACACTCATCTTCTCTATGAGGTTCTTGGCATGGACAACACCATTGTGTTTGTTCTGTGTCAACCATTCCAATTGTTTCAAAGTATTAGGGGCCTTTGCCTCTTGTTGATACCTTGGCTTCCAACCTGTGGCATCTCTTTGTTGTCTAGTAAACTGAGGTTTGGGGGCAGATTGATTTCTCTCCACAATGGTTAATTGGACTATGATCTGATTCTGTTCTTGGAAAAGTTGAGTACTCATTTGATCTATCTTTTGAGTCAAGAGGGTAATCGGATCAGGAGCACTGCTACTGGAAGCCTTAGTATTTATTTATGCTTTGACATGAGGATATTGAAAAGGATCAACCTTTGATTCAAGGATATTTTATTCAATCTTTGCATTGTACTCTTTGGCTTGCGCCAAAGAAGTGGTCTTCTTGTCCTTCAGAATAAAGTGAAATTTCCCATCAAATGAATTCACATATAGGAGACGAGCTACTATTGTGGTAGGATGCAAATATGTCAAAATATTACTGTATAATCTGTCGAACCTAGTGTCAAAATCACCGTCTATATCATTCTCCTTTTTCTTTATTTGATTTAATTGAGCTACAAGCATCCCATTGTCTTTTTTCATTGCCCAGTTTCTCTTGAACAATTTGGAAAAATATTCATAATATGATATGCGATTGTCAGGTATCCATCTGAACCACCTCTAGGAATCTTCGGTCAAAGAAGGGGCTAATAGCCTCATGGATACATGTTCATGTCCCACTTATTGATTTTCCATGTCTCGGCCTATGACGCAGAGATGATCGTCTACAGTGGTGACATTGTTTCACGAAAACTTCAACAACCATTTGTGAGACTCTTTTGGATTTTTTTTGGGGTATCTAGAGACGATGGACATGTTAATGGGTTTGTAAAGGTATTTTTCCCAAGGGTAATCCATTGGGGAAAGGGGAAGGGTACCATGGAATATATTTTTGACAATGAGAGGCTTAAGGGGAGGCCTTCTTTAGTAAATCTTAGAAGGTTTGAACCTCCCTAGGGGAAATGTCTTAAGGGAAGACAAATTTTGGGAAGGTGGAGTCGCAAGATGAACTTCACGAAAATCTCATCAAAGGTTGAAAGGTAACATCCTTTAGGTGGAGTCATCAAGAAATCTAGGAAAGGATTTGGGATATATTTCCAAACTATCATTAGGGTTCGGAAAAGGATTCAAAATCCTCCCCAACAACGATGCCAAAATGTTATTGCACAAGTTGTAGGTTGGGAAAATCCAGACCCAACCACAAAATGGTGACAACTAAGAGAAAACCTACCCAATGTCACCTTAGGTAGGTATTCCCATCACTTTAGAGATGAAGTAATCACCTCAAGGGGGGGATCACGGTGACCCTTGGGGGGAATGAGATGAAAAGTGGTATAATGGAAGTGTATCCTCTATAGGTCAAGACACAAAGTGTGGAAAAGGCTTAGGAAAGAGTCTTTATGGTAGAAAATGGTTCCCAAGAGATATGAGTACCTGCAAAGGGTGATTGTACCTGCCCAAGACACAAGGAAATCCAAGTATGCACGTAATAAATTAGGTGGAAAAACAAGTTACTCTATTTGTCCCTAATTGCAACAGTAAACAATAATATATATCAACAATAAAATGATAATAATAGTTGCAAATAAAGATTCTAAAAGTCTAGTTGAATAAGCAAGAGACACGCTAGTAAATACTATTTCGACTCAAGAATGAAAGAGAAAGACTCTACCATGAAATAAGGCTTGTTATCGCACAAGTTGTAGGTTGGGAAAATCCCGACCCAACCACCTGTTGAGGAAAAAATATAAAATGATCTTACTCAAGCATTTTCAGACTTTGCTTGGATAGAACAAAGTAGACAAGAATATCACCCTATGTTTATAGCTAACAAAAATAACATCCTAAATCACAAGTATTAATTACAAGTGCTTAGGCTAGTATTTTATCAACAAAAAGATTGCTGGAATTTTAATTTTTTTTGTAATTTTTTGAACATATTAGTTGATGAAATAATTGTAAAGATAGAAGTAAAATCACCAAGATGATAATCAAGACATATGAGACATAAAGAAATCCTTTATTTCATTCAAATTCACCAAAGAGTAATTTTCTTTACAAAATCTCATGCATAAATTTTGGACCAAAGTCAAACTTAAACATCCCCGATAGAACATACAAAAGGACCTCTGAAAGAAAACCAAAATTGAACTCTAAAAGCTGGATCATCTTGCCACATATTTCTACCCACTCGACTCTGCACAATAGCCTTTGTCAGTCATGAAATTTAATTCACAAACAAACAAGTCTACACAAACTATCAAAGATAGATCAACACCTATGAAAAACAAGTGTCTGAATGATGTGATTCAGACCTGAATATTGTTGTCTACAATAAGAACCTACTATCATAAAAGAGAATTAGGCT